>BMAU01021331.1:1007500-1253699 GCA_019973935.1 Trichonephila clavipes | reverse complement strand
ATACACTGCTGGACAATTGCTAAGGACGGATCACAAATTGCTATGTAGCATAACATTAAGCGAGACATGAGGCCTAGTACGATAAAAATATAGTTGCCACACTGTTCAGACATTAGAATAAAGAATATTTATTGTTCTGAAAGTACAAAGCTGTGAAACATCTGAAAGAAAAATGTTCATTTGATCTGGTACGGAGAAATGGAACAATGCATCTAAAAGTCAGCAGGCACCTAAAGAAAGCTGTCAGTACGGGATATGTCCACCGTGGAGTGTGATGCAACATTCCACACGTCGTACCATACTTTGCACAACATTATCCAGCAGCTCTTGAAGCAATTTATCCCATTCCTCTGTGAGTGCACGGATGAGGGTGTTCTTGTTCGTCGGAGGATAGTTTCAACCAGCAACTTGCCTCCCCAAAGCATCCCACACATTTTCAATCAGGTTTAGATCTGGAGAACGCGCTTTCCATACGAGACGTTTAATACCCTCGCTGTCTAGACAATCCTGAACAGCGTGTGTTCGATGACATGTTGCGTTGTCGTCCATAAAAACAAATTTATCACTGACAGCACCACGGAAAAGACGAACATCAGGAAGTAGAACTTCATCAATGTATCGTTGGCCCGTTATAGTCCCATTCGCAACCACATGTAGGCGCGTGCGGCCATTGATCATGATGCCGGCCCGCACCATGATACTGCATGTCGGATATCGGTCCTTTTCCTGGATATTTTCTAGACGATAAGCAGTACCCCTCTCGCGCCAGATCAGTTGGCGTCTACAATCCGATGACAGACTGAACCTACTCTCATCTGAGAATAGTACGCATGCCCAGTCCTGTTCAGTCCAATTGTGATGCTCACGATACCATTGCAAACGGGCAGTACGGTGCTGTCTGGTCAATGGGACACACACAACAGGTCTGCATGCGTATAGTCCTCCTCCCATCAAACGTTTGCCAACAGTTTTTCGGGAGATCTGCTTTCCTGAGGCAGCAAGAAACTGATTTGCCACCTGCTGAGCTGTGGTGCGCCTGTTCCTTTTTGCTGATAGGACGATATATCTGTCTTCTGCAGGCGTCGTACTTCTAACACGACCTCCCCCGTGCCGTGTACTACACATTCCAGTAGTTTTAAATGACTTCCACAGCCGTGAAACAACGCTGTGAGCGATGTCGAACTCCCTGGCAACATCTGTTATTTTTCGCCCTTCTTCGATCTTTCCAATAATTCGGCTACGCATAAAATCAACTATGTGATGTCGGGAAGACATGCCAAAATTTTAAGTTCGTCTATTAAATCTTTCCTGTAAAACTTTGACTTGAAACAACAACTGTCCACACGCGTCAAAACCTTTAAAGCTCTTATGAACGCTATCACGTGATGAACAGACGTGGAAAAAAAATTTGCATACTCATACTTCTTCCATACTAATATCCCGCACTTATTCTAATTTTCCACATTTTGCTTCCCTTTCATTTTGTGGTTGCTATGGATGATAGTGTTATCCGTCCTTAGCAATTGTCCAGCAGTGTATATATATATATATATATATATATATATATATATATATGAATTTGAAAAATAACAAGTTTTATGCGACTGGCAATTTGTTATACCAGGGTATGACATTGCTCGGTGGTACAGTATAATGGTATCTGTACCATCGTCATCCATTTACCATTTTATGAGCCCTTATATAGAGATTTGGTATATATTTAAGTATGGCTTTAGATAGTTGTGGAGATGAGCACAAAAGTTCTGAGTTGGCATATAAAAAAACTATATATATTTTTTAAAAAATACAAAAAAATGTGTGAATTGTTTTGATAATCAGAATGTTTTTGCTTACCCTTCTGTTTCTAAACTTTGTCATGTTAGAATTTTTAAAATTCGAATTTTTTGGAACTCTAAATATAAGAATTTATCTCGTACAGCAAAACGAAATATTCATGTTTTCGATTGTATAGATGAAAATCAAAGAGATAAGGGTTTTAATAACATATTGAAAACTAGGCTTTTCAGAGATATTCATGTTTTAAAACAAAAATTTAGATCTTGCACTGATAAAAGATGCAAGGCGTGTGGCATGATTGGTGAGGAACAGTTGGATACGGATGCAGGTTATATATTTTGTAAGACTTTTAACTGTGTTTATAAAATGACATGTAACATTTGTAAATTCGCTTACATAGGTCAGACTTCAAACACTATCAATATTAGATTAAATCAACATAGGTCTGATACAAGGAAATTTGATTGCAGCAAAAACCAGTCTAAGATTGAGATAGGATACTTTAATAAACATGGATTCAATAACATAACTGTACATATACTAAGAATAGTACCAAATATTAAACAAAGATTATGGTTCGAAAAACTTTTTATAGGTTCATTTAGATCATATTATCCTTATGGTCTGAATGTTATCTGGAAAGGTGAAAGTGTCTTTACTAACTTTTAAAACAAAAAAAAAATTCGAGGATTCATTATATATTCCGAATTTTAATAAATCTATTGATAATAGCAATAATATTGGTTTTGCGATAATTTCAAGAGCTAAACATAGAAAAAGAGTTATAGAGAACTTGGCAACCCCTCAAGAATTCTATGTTAGAATTAGCTGTTAAATTTGATGATAACTACAACACAGGCTTAATTAAATCGTTTATGTTTGGCATGAATAAAACTGAAATTAAAATTATGACAGATATTTTAAGCAGATATATTGATAAATTTCGGGAATCTCATGGTATGCATATGATTCGAGACTTTAATAGCTATTTAGTACAAAAAATGAATATTAAATTAGATGCAAGTGAAAATTACTCTACAGAATTTTGTACATTATTATTTATGAATAAATCCTTTAACAAAATTAATTTTTCAAGTATATTTCAAAAATATCAATCCTTTTTTTCTTATTAAAAATATTATTACTAAAAAAGGCTTTCAAATACAACAAGAAACTTGGTAGATTTATATTTAATTATAATCAAGTCTCGGAGCTCCTTAAGTTCAGAATCATGTAAATGCAATCTATATCGACTATGTTGATGATTATCATCAGCACGTTGTCACGGGAGACCTTGGCATCGTGAAAGATAATTTGTTAAGAAATTTTATGGAAAAAGGTACCGGTTTTAGACTGATGATCACAAAAAATAGATCTAACGTTATGAAACAAATCAAAAGATTTAGATAAATTCTACCTTAAAATTGCAATTAAATACGGAATGCCGATTGAAGCTTTCAATCAATTTAGATCTTATGTAGCAACAGAAATTCGGGAACTAGATTTCACTGTTGAAAATGAAATTATTATATAAAGATCTTAAATCATCAATAGAAAATATCCAAAATGACTTCGTGATTACATATGTTGATAAGGTCTTTGCTAATTATGCCATAATTTGTAAATATTTTTACAGTTAAATATTAAGTAACCACATTTTAAATAATAATTCATTTCAAAAATCAATTCACAATAATAGAGAAGATGATAATCGTCTTTTAGCTTTGAACAAAATACTGAATATTCATATAAATAATATTAAATATCCAAAAGTATTTTTTTAACACCAAAATTTCATAAAAGCCCTATAAAATTCCGTATTATCACTAATGGATACAATACATACATCACGAAGTCTGGGAAGATCTTACAATCTCTTCTTCAAAATATAATTGATAACTTACAAAACACGGCAATAATTAAAAATAGCTTAGAGATTGCTGGAGTTACTAAGGATATGTTATTTTTTTCCATGCATGACTTTGATTTCGAGGACCTTTTTAATTCTATAGATATTGACGATATGATTAAGGTTCTACAGTTAATTTATGATAAATATGAATTATATACTTCAATGAAAAAAGAAAAATTTGATATTTTTGTTAACCTCGTATTAAAAGAAAATTTCATTGCATTTGATCAAAATCTTTATAAACAGATCAAAGGATTACCTCAGGGTGGTCCAGCTAGTAATTGTTTAGCAAACCTATATTTACATTTTTTTTTAAATTGATCATGTTGTAAATGATTCTTACTTGATTTATCGTTATATAGATGATTTAATAATTTTTGGTAAAAATAGTGAATACAAACCAAATATTACGTTCTACCCTGATTATCTCAAGCTCCTTAAAACTAACTTCAGCTCTAATATGGCGGAATTCTTGGATTTGGACTTGCATCTTATTAACAATAATGTAGTCAGTAACATTTTTGACAAAAGAGATTTGTTTAAGTTCTATATAATTAAAATTCCTGTATGGAATAGTAACTTGCATACATCAATTTACAGAAATATCATTTTGAATTTTTTTATTTAGAAGTGATAACTTAACTACCCACAAAATAGATAAATACAATAATATAAAAAAAAATTTCAATGTTGTTTAGATCATGAATACCCTTTTAATTTCTTAAGAACTTATATTCATCACAAATACATTAACCGTTTTGCTACTTCTAATTCCAAAACCACCACACAACAATTGGATTTCAAAGTCAGCATGTTAGTGGTCTTGCTGTGAAGATTATATCGTAACACTCATATCAGATTTACATTTTTTCCACACACATCTTGAACATCTTACACATTGTTGACAACCAACCAAATTAGAACCTAGCAAATTTACATTTTTGACAATCAACCAATTCAAATTCTACCATATTTGATTGTCGTCTTTTTTTTATATCTGTCTTTGCTGGCTGGTTTAAAAGTTAACTCAAAAGATGTGTTTTATATTCGAATTTTTTAACTTGGTGAATAATTGATTTTCATTGATGTCAAGACGCTTGATTCTCTTCGTAAAAGCTCTGTGAGTAAAGAAATTTTGTTAAATTATTTTTTGAAAAATACTTTTCTTATGCAATTGTTTTAGGATTTTCCTACTTTTCTTACGTAATTATTTTGCGATTTTTCTGCATTAAGAGTTTGAGAGAGTTTGTTACATAACAGTAGTGAGTGGTTTTATCATACTCTCTGAGTTTTTACATACTCTGAATTTTTGTTTATTTTATTTTATTTGGTTCTTCCTACCGAGTTGCAAAGGGGGAAGGTTGGCGCCTTCAAACTAGTTTAACTCCACTTATTCGGTCCTAAGTCCGAAATTGCTTTCTGACTCGCTAGGTTCTTCTTTTTGTAGTTTCTTTTTTTATTTTTCTATAATTTTGATCTTCATGTTTAGCTTTTATATTTTTATTACGGTAGTTTTTGTTATGTTCATTATCTATTATTTCTTGTTTTCGATATATAATACAAATTTATATGTATATATATATATATATATATGTAGGATTTTCCCTTTGAAACATATGTTAAAAGGTTGAGTCATATCCTTTTCAGAGGACCATTAATCTCAATTTTATTCATTACTGCATTCCAAAGCAGCGCCATCTAGTGAGCTTTCGTAGCTCCGGCTTGAATAATTTTTCGGAGAGGCCTACTAACCACTGCTTGTTCAACACGTCGCGTCTTTACCGCATTTTCGCGCCTTGCGCGCACCACCAGTCCTAACGTCCAATAATGAGAAAGGTTTATTTCCCCGTCTTCTAAAGGTATAACTCAACTTTTAATTAACCTAATTCCTGCATGTCTTTCTCTTTGTAATTATCCCCTTTTGTAAATATTTTCCTTTAACTTTAAATAAATTCTCTTTTTTACTTAAATGAAGTATTTGTGTTTAAATGACTTAGATTCATTTAATTCATCACTCACCCTTAAATACTTACCCCTAGAAAAACCACCTTGCCAATCTAAAATCCCGCCTTCTGAAGAGTCTGATTTTTATTCGAAGATTTATTCGACTCCCCATATATATATATATATATATATATATATATATATATATATATATATATATATATATATATTAATGTGAGATTAATTTTACTTACTTTTTAAAATGATCAGATCAGCTGCAATGTGTGAATGACACAATAAATGAACTGCTTGGATAGCAGAAATACAAAAACAAGTAGAATTATTTATATTTTATTTTACAAATAGCACCTATGCCATTTATGCACGTGTTCTACAATATAACAAGTAGAATGATGCATATTTTTCTTTTTCAATAATCTGGTTGAAACTCATTTTTTTCAACACATTATCTCTCATTATTTTAAAAACAGATAAATATGTCAAAGATCTTTAACCCTTACTCCACGTTTAGTTTACCGTCCTCGAGCGTTGATTTCCCCCTCTTCCTCCAAAGCGTGATTTCATTGAAAAGCGTTTATTGTGAAGGAAGTGTATTTTTTTCTCTCTCCAAGAAAAACTTAAGTTTAGTATTGTTGTTGTTATTTAACCCTAATCAGATTACCAGAATAATAAATCGCAAATAACAATATGTTATGAATAAATAGTTAAAAAAATAAGTATTAATAAAATTTAAGAAAGCTTATATATATATATATATATATATATATATATATATATATATATATATATAAGACGCATTTGTTGTCTGTTTGTCTGTTCCCTTATAACTCAAGAGATCCAGACAACCAAATTACGTGAAATTTGGGACACGTGCACAAAATTACACGAGGAAGGTTCTTAAATAGGTTTGGCGTTCAAATTGATTCCGAATTTTTTAAAATTTAATTTTTAAGTGATTTTCCATTGTTATGACGTCATATGATGTCACGTTTCTCACTAAGTGGACAATTTATACTTTACATGCAGTTTTTCAAGATTATTACATATTTTTACTGTAGCTATGTTAATCGGTTGGAATATTTATTCAATTTTTCTATTCTTTGATATTTAATTAGGATTATTTTTCGAATAAATCGTTTTTTTTAAGGATTTTTCTTTAACAACTAAAATTTTGTTTTGTTGTTTTGGCAACATTTATGTATTATCGCGGGATGTTTATGTGTGTGATTTTGCTTACAAATTATAACGTCATTATTTTTTCGGAGAATTTATTTATTTTTTTAGAATTCGAAGGTTATAATTTTGACAAACTAAAACTTCTTATTGATAATGGTATTTTAGTTCTTATTACTGTGATTAACATAAGTATAGTATTTCCGTTTTCGTTATCTGTTTTAGATAGTATGAATTAATAATAATTTGCAATTTTATGTGTCTTTATTTTAAGCTTTAAGGGTATACTATTGGCTTCAGTGCATAAAATTGCCTTGCAGAAAATCAAACTTGGGTAATTATACTGCCCAATCAAAAGCAGTGTTGGTAGTAATTACATATCAAACTGGAATAGGCATCAGAGAATGAGCAAAACACACAAATGGCTTAAATACATGTCGAGGAAGCAGGTAGTCGTAAGATTAATTATTTTTGGTACTTATGTACTATCCTAACAATCGCCAACGTTCAAAATAACTTGCGAAGTTGGCAACCCCGATTTCGCATGTCATATATATGCTGAATTGTTAGTCATATGCTTCGTTTCATATAATGTCGCCAATAGGTTGCGGTTATATGTAAGTACCGTATTTTTTCAAATTATGCTTTTGCATTGATAGAGTTAGTTCAGTTCTTTTTATGTCAGTTAATGTTAGTATTGTACTTCATTTTTATGCTCGGGATATATATACTTTGGATAATTTTTTTATTTAGTACTTACGTATTATTGCACAATCGGCAACGTTCAAGACAACTACCGCTTTGGCAATCCCAACTTTGTATGCGTTGAATTGGCAATCATGTGCTTCATTTTGTATAATGTCACCAATAGGTTGTGATAATACATAAGTTCCTTTAATTCTGTTCATTACTATAACATCAGACTGGCCACAACACCAATTTGGCGTGATTTGAAAATCATGCCAAAAATGAGTAGCCTACCAATATAAAATTATTATTATGAGTATTATCTTAGCCTGTTTTATCTTTTCCTCCACTAATCCTTAATTAATTCAATATATAATTTTTGTTTTTTTATATTTTAGTACTTACATTTTTTTTTGGTGATTATGTACTGCAAATATTTTTTTACACATTGCGATGTCTTTGGCAAAATTAATCAATGGTATTTTCCTTAAATATGTTTTTTATCTGTTTTTGACAATTTTTAAAATTTTGTTTGATGTCTGTCTGAAAGGCAAATAGCAAAATAAATATTTTACAGTATATATATTGTGTTTGTACGAAAATGTTTATACACACTGATTTAATCAAAATATTGAGCCTTCTTTTATATTTGATATATTTTTAAATTTTAATTTTATGTTATAACTAGCTATACCTAGCTAAATGTTGCTGTGATTCAGTTGGCTTTTAAAGACTGGTAAGCTTCATGGCATAGTTTATGGTGTACAAAATTAATCATACACAAGAATTCGAACAAATCTATATCTATATATACATATAGGACGCATTTGTTGTCTGTCATTTTCCTTATAACTCAAGATCCAGGCAACCAAATAACGTGAAATTTGGTACACATTCACAAAATTACATGGGGAAGGTTCTTAAACAGGTTTCGTTTCATCCCAACCTCACTCTGGCTTCCTCCATCCAAAAAGAGTGCTCCATGTGCATGTTCTGAGTTATGGGTTCATTTTAGAGAAAACTTTACTAAACAAAAGTGGTAAGTAATTTGCAATACTGCTTTGTTATATTTACTTTACTGCAAGCAAATACTGCAACAAATATCACGTTACTTACTACCTTCCACTCCCCTTCATTCATAGGAATGCATTGTCATTTTTTACTACAGTCATGCCTATGAGAAAAGGGGGAGAGTATAGACTTGCAGACACCATGCTTTTCTCATGGGCAGTTGTATGTGACCTGCTCTAGAGTGGGAAGAGAGGAAAATCTTTTTGTACACACTCCAAATGGAACTGCCAAAAATGTTGTCTATCACATTGCTTTAAGATAAATGTACCCTTTTACTGCATGCAAATAAACAGTTTTGTAAGCTTCTACAGAAGACTTTATTTTAAACCCGGGCAAAGCCGGGTTTAAAATAAATTAATGTGTGTGTTTCGAGTCAGGATCAAATTTAATTTTTAAGAAGAGGGTCTTTATTCGATGAAATATGTACAAGCTCTGACTCTGAGCGGCGAGAGAAAGAAAAGAATGAAACAGGGTATTTTAAGTGGATTCACTTGAAACACAGATTCGGTAAGTATCGCGGTGTTTATGATTGTACTTGAAAGTTAATGCTGACTTATGGGGACTATTAAATCTAATGATCTGTAATTATACATGTTTATTGGCCATGCCATATGTTCGGAAGAAATAAATGGGTGATTAGTTTGATACTTGAAGATGTGAACTGAGAAAGATGAGTTAATTCTAGATAGGGAATTTAATTTTTAATCTAATTTAATTATCCTTACATATATATATATATATGTGTGTGTTGTTGTTGTCCTTTGTGACATCTCACTTGCTTTTAGCTTTTGAAAGCCTGAAACTGACACCATTTCACAACTAAAATGAAGTACTAATTCTCGTGAAGTATTGTATTTTAATCTCTGTCATTCAGTCCTGTGCCGTCATGTATTACATAAAGAAACAACTACTTTAGAACGCGACGTACGTCGTCTTTCAAACGTTTGAAACTAAGCAAAATTAAGATGGACTCGTGCAGCACATTTGAAACTATGAATAGATCAGTGGTTCTCAAACTTTCACTACTGGCGACACAATTTTCAATCATAATTTTTATCGCCCCCCCTTTTTTAGTTCCCATTAAGACCGTCTATTAGGAGGATACAATCAAGGTCACTGATGAAAAATAGACAGTTTTCCCAGAATTAATGATTTCGTGAGCCTGAGGTGACTCTGCGCCTCATGCGACCGCTTCCATGTTAAAAGTATATTCAGTATAAAAATATCGATGTCATTACTAAAAATATAATTGTGCAAAACGTTTTTCATTATGCATTATATGTTTCAGAATACTCATAAAAATACATCTTGGCCAAATAATCCTTCGAAGGGCTCAATATACTTATCCATATATCATAAAACTCATTCACATGGAAAAAGCAACAGAAAAATATTATTTACAACTTTCCTAAAAGAAAAAGAAATGGAGTGAAACATACCAGTAAGTTTGAAGGTCAAATATATAATAATCAAAAGTAGTATTTTAAGGGTTAAAAGAAACGTAATAAAAAAATCCTCTCATCGTGGGATTACAGCAAAGCAAACAAAATGTATTTTTTTATTTGGTTATTGGATCAAAGACAGCTAATGAGCATTTGAAGTGGAATCTTTTATTTTTGATAATCACCAGATGATATATATAAATTATATCAGTGTAAATGTGTATTTTTAATTATGTCAGGAAGCATTTTGTTTTACCTAGTTCCCAAAAATTACTTTCTTAAACCTTTTATTTTCAATATGCTCACCCCCCTCGCAGGGTTATCGTGCCCCTCCAGGGGTGCGCCCCACAGTATGAGAAACGCTGGGATAGATTGAGATGAACGCTGTCAGCGTGTTCATAATGGCCTTGAGTGAATGAATGACTCGTCATATTATTATGAAGACTTTTAACTGCTATGCATACATCTAGCTCTTTGACTATCACTGCGGTCATTACGAAGTATTTTAGTACCATTTATTTTCTTTTATTCTTAAGAACATAAGAGAATAAAACATTTTTTTCCTCTTAAAATAATAATACTATTTTGTTCTTGAATTTTAGGAGTACTAGTTTCAATTTTGTTAAACTTTTTTATTTTTTCTACTTAATGCTCATTAAAGATTACTAATATGTGGTGAAGAAGGGGTGGGGGTGAATTAGCTAAGCTTTAGATGCAATGTGAAAGCTATTGACAACATATTTATGTCCCATAACGAGGATGAATAAAAAATGGATACCTCCTTTTGCATTTGGAAAATTTTTCGTTAACATTTAAAAATTTAATCATGCATATAACAGTGCAACAAAGATACATACGTAATTTTATAATGAAAGCAGTTTGGCTTCAATTGATTTAATTTCAAGAATATTCACAAATATATATATTCTTTTATTGTGCAGTTTCAGAGTGATTTGAAATTTTAAAATTTATGTAACACAAAAGTTATAAAAAATCACCTTTACGAAGTTAACAACCGAAACAAACGCAGATAATTTTACTTGCATCTTACACTCAATCTTGAATCGCTTTTACGTTTATTATCAGCAAAATTCGGAACATTAAAATGATTTTTTTCACAAACTGTAGCTCTTCTTCTTTTTCCTATTTTTTTATTTCTCAAACGATCCCCATTAATTTCTTGAGCTCCGTGATAAACTTCGAAAAACATTCCAATGGTGAAAGAAATTATGCCACGTGGTGAATTATAATTAGTAAAAAACGAATGATAACATAACCTTAATTATACTTGATATAGGCGAACTGTCAATCTAAATGCCTTTTACCACTCTTCAGCACTCCTTTAATTTATGAGAAGTCATTTCTAACTCCACTTTAGCGATAACGGTTTTAAAAAGCTTCGAAAAGTGGGTAAAAAACTCTTCTCTAATTGATTCCCCCATTAACCCTGATAAATAGCTCCTCTTGCACATAGTCGGTGAATGTGGGAATGTTAGGGCCAAAAAAAAGGTATTACATTTAAATCCTTTGATAAGGCGTGAACCACGGAGTACCAGAAAACGTTCCAAGCCAGAACATTTTTTCAAACTTTTCGAAGAACTCATTTTTGCAAATGTGTTATGTGTTGTACAAAAATTGGTGAGCTGTTTTATTCCGCAGTTTGTAAAACGATGATAAGCGTTTTCAAGAGTTCTCCAAACTAGAAAGGAGAGTTAATGAGAATATATTATTAGCTCTCTAGATTTTAATTTTTTTCCCCTTTCGGTATGGTAATGAAAAGGATTTATAGAGGATTTGTTTGTAACAACTTTCTTTCGAAATTATATTTCCTGGGAAGATAACGTGTGCATGTTTTCAGAGACTTGAATTGCAAATTATGGTTAAACTTCTGACTAGGTATGGTATAGGTATTGACTAATATTGATGATTGTGGCAACAGAAGATGAGATAGAAATAAATAATTTTTTAAAAGTATGCCTATATATATAGTCATATTTTTAATTCCAGAAACATCTCAGAATATTAAATGGGTATTTTGTTCAAAAAGATTGTTGGCAATAAATCTTTTATTCGTGCAGAGTTTAATTGTAATTTGATGCGTTATGAGTTACTGTGGCAAATTCACGCAATCCATGAAGGAAGGGATTTGGGATGTATCAGTAAATGATTAAGGAAGATAAAATATTTGTGAACGGAAAATAGAATGCACTAATGTGTGAAATTAAAAAGTCTTGAGAACTTTCAAAATTGTTCCCGGATATACTTTGTAAAAATGCCATTATATATATATATATATATATATATATATATATATATATATATATATATATATATCAGTAACTCTCCCTATTTGATAACCTAGTATGGCTTTTTACCCGCCACCTCGTCTCGAAAAGTTGTTATATATAAAAAATAACTATGCAGTTGATTTAGATTTGAATTTAAATCAAAATATATGTAATATATAAATATGAAATATATTTTTTGAAATTATTTTAATACGTCTATTAACCTTGGAAATTATTCTTTTCTTCATTTTACTTGTATTATCGACTGAGTTGATTTGATCTGGTATGTAATCTATTGATATTAATTTTGTTGCTAAAAAGTTTTCATCCTGTTTAGTGAATATCGATACAAGAATTTAGCAGCTGACTGTTAGAATTCGAATTTATACGTGCTTCTGAAACATAACAGAAAACGGTGTTGCTTTTACTGATTAATTTAATTAGATTTTCGATTGCAAATATTTTTTTCAATGAGTTCATTTCATATGAGTTCCTATTTGTTGCATCCTTTTTTTTTATTTAAAAGTTTAGTTTATTCCAAACTGATTATCTGCACTATATTTTGAACACTGAACCACCTAAAAAGAACGATCAAGTGGTCGAATGTTTTAGGTAATGCTTCAAAAGGTTGAATAATTCCATAATATCTGTTCATACACATGTTAATATTTCACTTAGACTAATCGCTGTTGACTCAATGATTCGATTAATTATAATTTTATAGAATATTTTTTTAAAAAGAGTTTGAGACGTGTGTGTGTGTGTTTAGTTGAAAAGAAATTATAACCATGAATAAAAATTTTAAGATGCAACATAAATGAAAAATGGCTTTAAGAATAAAAATTGTGTGTGTGTGTGTGTTTTCTCTCAAATACTTGCAAGAAATAAGTAAAAGTTTACGTAAAGTTGCTGACTTTGTTCGATACCGTGATTTTGAAAAAGCGTACATAAATGATTCTTTTATATATTTAGCGTCATTTGAATTAGGATATACATATAAATTAGTTTTAAGAATATTATTACAAGATAAAATTATTTTAGTGCAATTTATATTTGACAAAAAGAGGAGAAAAATCGACATATTTTCAAAACATTCTCCTTCGATGAAAAATATTTATCTAAAAGTGATATTTTGTCTACATATAACTATGACTTCTGTACAGAGCATAAACTAGAAATTTAGAAAAATTTACAATATTTTCAGAATTACGATCAGTTGAAACAATGCCAGATGCTTTTGTAAAAATTTCTCTGCTCTCAAATATATTAATATATGAATGAATATACTTCCACAAAACTAAATCTTTCAAAAATACTAGTTCAGGTTCTAAGCAAAGTGATACACAGAAAAAAAA
The DNA here is from genome assembly GCA_019973935.1 of Trichonephila clavipes. NCBI lineage: Eukaryota > Metazoa > Arthropoda > Arachnida > Araneae > Nephilidae > Trichonephila > Trichonephila clavipes. Next base: position 1,240,009 of record BMAU01021331.1, on the reverse strand, counting down.
ACACTATTTTTTACAAAAAGATTATATTTTAAAAATCTTTTTTTAAAAAATTTTTTGCCAAAACGTTTCATTTAACAAAAATTCTTGTAATAATATTCTGAAAGCATTTTTATACGATAGTAATTCAAATGACACCAAATATAAAAAAAAACATCACGAAATATCGAATTTTTAAAATCATGGTTTCAATCGTAGTTACTCACCTAAGCTATAAAAAAATTAAATATAAAAACAAAAATCTGTTTGATTTAACAATTTTTTTGATATTTCTATGTTTGATTCTATCTCAGTAATTCTCTCTCTCTCTCTTTTTTACGATACATTTTTAACAGTTTCAAAATTTGGCGGCACACTAACAATAAAATAAGTTTAAAAGAATTTTACTTTTAATTAATACACTATGTAAAATATTTTATAATAATAATTTTCAATATTAAATAAAATAATATTTCCGCAAAGACAATAAAATGTTTATTGAGTAATTAATTACAAATTAATTATGGGACTCCATTTAATGCGAAATTTGAGCTTGATGATTTTTGATAATTTCGCTTATATTTGGTCGCAAAACTGATAATGCCACTCTCATTTCGTCATCAACAGCAGTGATCCGCAACCCCCGGTCCGTAGATTAAATGATGCCGGGCCGCCTAAAAAGCATTAAACTAGCCATTTTTATTTAAAGTGATGCATTTCTCTCGGGTTTGCGCAACTTTCCACGGAAATCACTTTATATTCCCCGTTACATCATTTTTATTCATTTTTGGTGTAACTATATTTTATTCTGAAGGCATATTTAAATGTAACTAATTTAAAATTTTTAAACCAAAACAATCTAAAATATAAACAATCAACGTGTCCCACCCTCAGCGGACCACGGTAAAATTATCAAACGTTGACCGGTCCGCAGCGATAAAAGGTTGCAGAGCACTGATATACAGCTAAAAAACTTTCGAACTTTTTTTTTCATATTTTTATTTGTTAATAATGAAAATCCGAATTCATACAAATATGATGCAGAAAATTGTAACAATATTTTAAACATTTTTTGGCTATTATGGGATAATCGTCTCTAATTGTAATCTAATTGAATTAATTGACTCTTCTGAATGTTTTGAAATTAAATCTCGATTATTACAGAGCAAAATTAGTTCTTCCTCTTCATACAAAGTTAATTTATATACAGGTCTATCCACTATCACAAATGGGGAACACAAACTTAATCAAACTTTTTTATATCTAAATCTTGTGTGGAAGTAATGAATAATTCTATACCAGGGGGTGGCGAGCCTTTATGAATCAACGGGCCATTTTTTCTAAAGAAATGTTTAATGAGGTACACACGTGGCATCAAATATTTTTGACTTGTGATTATCTGGAAAATAATAAAACTAAATAATAACAAATCGAAACTCTTTATTTACTACGAAAACATAAATTTTTCTCTGTATTATAGTAAATGTTTTCACTATGCGTGTAATTCAAATTAAAGTAGCATTAGGGTGACTACTGTTGCTGCATATTAGGTGACAAGTAACTTATATTAGGATTGTAAAATGTTATTTTTAGCAGAATGCATGCTGAATTGCAGTCATTTGCCAAACGGTTTCTAAGTGAATCTTTAATGGTATTTTCACCTCTGAAAATAATGGCTAGCAGGTATAGGTTAAAATAGCATGAGCCAGATTCTTCAAACTGTTTAATGTGTCTGGAATCGAATTTAAATCCATACTTTCAAAATTTCGTTATTGGCTTTTTTACTTATATGGTTTCTTAAACTTTCTGTTTCAATAAATTTTTGAATCCATATTGAACAAGACTGAAAATCAATCAGTTTCATTTCAAATTTTACTATTTCCAGCCAATTCAATTGGGACAAGTTCAGTTTTTTTAAATGAAGTCACATCAGAGTACATAATAAATTTGAGAGTTTCTTATAATTCCTTGAACGGAGAAAATCTCGCTGGAAAATCCTTGATTGAAGAATCAGTATGAAATGAATTCTTCAATAACTTTTTCTTTGTCTGATTTCTCATTTACGTCTAATACTTCATAGTGAAATTTGTTATATTGAACTAAAATGCAAACCACTTTGATTGACGACGTATTCAAAATATTGTGTCCTGTGCCATCAATGGCATGCTTGCCATTGGTTCACCATCGCTGCTCTATACTCTAGTGTTGTCAAATGGTCAGTAACAATTTTATGAATAGTTTATTTATACAAAATGGCCAAATAATTCAGTTCCGGATTTTTTAATTTTTTTTTCTAAGCGTATAATTATTTTTACAAAAATGTTGGCGGCACACTAAATTACCCCACCACAGTGATTGATAATCACTATTCTTTTCAACGAAGTCTCCAGTACAATTTCTGACTCATAATGTGTTGTATTTACGAATAATGGATAATGGATTTTTCACCACCATATGGATTTTAAAGTTAACTACAGGCTATTTCAGTAAGAGATAAATAGTCTTACTTTTAAGCATTTCGTTAGTGTTGATGAAACAGTTTCTGATTTATCTACGTAGTATGATCCAAAAGTTCGGGGACAGGTAGGTGTTAAAATGTAGAAAGATGTAGAAGGTTCGAGGTAGGTAAGGTGTAGAAACCCTTACCATAAATATTTCACCGCACCGATGCACATCCACCTTCAAAGTAGTCCCTTGGGTGACGGTACACCTATGCCAGCGTTCGTATAACTTCTGGAAGCCATTTTTCGCAACATCCCGTAAGGCCTCCTGCGATGCTGCCTTCACTTCATCTAATGACACAAAACTACGTCCCTGTAAATGCATTTTCATTGATGGAAACAGACAAATATCACACGGAGCTAAGTCTGATGAATAGGAGGATGTGGAAGCACGCTAATAATAGTTTTGGCGAGGAACTCTTTTATAAATTCAAATCGATGTGCTGGTGCGTTGTCATGCAGAAAATACCAATCGTCACTCTGCCAGAACTGAGGCCGCTTACGACGAATGGATTCCCTCAAACGAAGCCTTCAAGAAGTGTGTAGTTCATTTTGCGACAAATTTTCCGAACATATTCAAACACCAAAACGCAATATTTTCCGCGCTCCATGAAGTCGAAAGTCGTCCACCGCGTTCATTGTATTCGATGGATTCTCGGGCCTCTTTAAAACGCCGATGCCATACGTAAATCTTGGATCTCACCATGGTAGACTCACCATACACCTTACTTAGCATTTCCAAAGTCTCCATTGGTGTTTTACCTCAGCATTGACAGAATTTAATGTTCAACGCTGTTCAAGAAAAGCCATCTCTTTCTTAGATTGCGGAGCAAATCTAACTAGCTTCGGAAGATAACAGCTGCGCGTGCTGTTCGGCTTTTATAAATTAAACCAACTTGACCAAGTAGAAGAGGGCTGGGAGAATCCATTTCAAGTGATTTAACTTTAGGGACTTGCTTTCGTCGTCAGCAAGGGTCACATTTCCAGAATTTTTGGATCGTTCCACGTATATAAAATATGCAGTCCCAAGCTTTATCTGTTTCTTGAAATTATTCCTCTAAAACACAATTGCACAAATATTTATTTGGATTTTCTCAAAGAGTATTAAGTTATTAATAAACAATACTGTTATTTACACTCCTTAATGGACAAATTTAATTTAATTAATTTTTTTAAATTTTAAAATCAGAGTATGAAAATAGTTAAATGTAGAATAAAGTTTATTAAATTATTGTGAATAGAACACACACAAACCTATGTATATATTATGAACATGACACAAAGAAATTAAGAAGTTTATTATGATTCACAAGTGGCACTTAATTTTGAAAATTTATTCATTTATACTCTTTTGCAAAATCACAATTCTGAATGCTGTCAATCCCCTTAATATACGATAATTTCCAAAATATACATACACGTAATATTTCATAAATTTTGTCCTGTATCCTTTAATGCATCGGAAACAAAGAAACATAAAGATATTGCTTGGCTCACACATCATGAATAGAAACATAAGAAATTCATACTTAATGAATATCAATTTTAAAATAATGTACAGAAAATCCACACCTCTCAAAACGATGGTACCACCACGCATATTTAAGCACACAATTCATCATTCTGTCGATACGACCAAACACGGGCGGGACTCTTTAGGAAAGTGTCAAAACTGTGAAACATTACAACCTCTTCCTAATCTCACCACGCCTTTCTTATCAGAGCCAAAATCTGGTGGAAACAGTATCAGATGAATTTTCTGCACTCACACTTCGCGAAGCTTCTAAAATTTATATCCATTAGCAAGTCGCAAGAGTTTTGATCGAAGGTAGATTAAAACACCCACTTCTTGTCTCGAAATCTCGGATCATTTACTGCTGTCCGTCGTTTAACATGGGTTCCTTATCTCGGAAAAATAGTGTTTTACACTTAACTGGTTCGGATGGCTTGGATCAAAGATAGACTTGAAGTAGTTCGAATAGTTAAAGTAATTTAAGATGTTCTCTCGTTTCGGTGTTAAATTACTCTAGTTAATCTCTTAGAGCAGGGGTGGCTAACCCAAATGACCTCTCAGCCCACTTCGGAAAAACATTATAATCCCGCGGGCCGCACATAAAAATATGTAACCCTTATATCAGATTTGGAAACAAGAAAAACATTTATTGGGGTGAACATTTAAAACAGAATGAATTATTATTATTGTTTTCATTATTTTTCATGTATACAGACATAGATAATATAATAATGTTTAATAATATAATAATGCAATCATCAAAAAATGTTAAAAATATTACAGTTGCCATTTTCTTGAAAATTACGGTGTTCCTTTTGAATTGCTCTTTCGTTACTCATTGATGAAATTTGATTGTGCTATCATTCGCAAGCGGTTAAGTATACATTGCTCTTTATCTTAACCATCCTGAATATTTTTTTAACTTTAAGAAACATCTATGATTGCCTCTTGTATTTTGGGCACTTCAAACTGAAAAGAAGGAGGAGAAATGAAAGTCGAATACATAGAGAATCATGTACCATCCATAGTAAATGATATGCATAATGTAATTCGGAATTTATTAATAAAAGTAATTTATTATAGTAAAATCCAATGTAACTGTTTGATAACATATAAATCTATTTTAATCTAAAGGACATTTCTATTAACAAAAAGGATTTATTTTAAAACAAGAACAGGTAATAGGAAACTACATTGTATATATATAAATTTCCCCTCAAATAAATTTCAAAATGAAAAAACTTTAAAAACCTGATATTTAAATTTTTTTAAAAGATTCGGGGGGGGCGCAACTTACGTACTGGCTGGCCACATGCGACCCGCGGGCCGCGTGTTGGACACTCCTGTCTTAGAGCCTAGCTGCAATTCTTTATTTCACTAAGAAATTGCATTCCTCTTCTATGAACTTTTCTTCATTTAAAAAAACATTTCTTTTACTTTCAGCTGTATATAATACAAATTTCTGCACTTACCTTTTGGAAATTTTATAATAAGTAACTACGCACAGAAAATATCCATAGTTAGAAATTACAAGCTTTTTATTCAACAGCTGAAAAAACTATTAGTGAATTATTACGCACCAGTTATTTAGAAATTTCAGAATACTGACTGATAAATGTTTGACAATTGTCTTGATTCCAAACTCAAAACAGCTCTTTTTCAACTTTATTTAGGGAACAAAATACTGCGTCATTTACATCCTGCTGCATGAAGCATGTTTTAAGAATTTCCAGACAATGTGAAGCATTAGAAAATGTAAAAGTTTTGATAAGTGTTTCATTATCAATTTCTGTGTCACAATTCTTATTCATTTGCCTAGACAAATCAACAATTTCCTGAGTTTCAGTTGCACAGATGCGCAGTCTTTCGACAAATGCAACATAACGTTAAAATATTAAAATATTCCTTACGTTGTGCAGTGGGAAAATATAAAGAAGGAGTTTTTCTGTTCTATTTAAAACTCTCACAATAGGTTGCCCTCATAACTCATCTGCATTTTTACAGTCTATTAATGGTCTGCACAATTTAAGTCGGGAATTTGCTAGTTACAACAAAATTACTTTTTCTCTTCCTTACGAAAAGGATGTCATTTGAAAAAAAAATTAATTTTTTTTCTAATACAAACTAATAAAAAAAGTTTTCAAGTGTTAAAATGATTCGTAAATTCGAAATTTATTACTCGCTAAATAGAAGGTTTTGCCTTCATTTTAATTGGGAAAAGAAAAAAAATGCTAAATCACGAAATTCGTTAAATAAAGATTCATTAAATCGGAGTTCAACTATATTTTGTTCCCATTTTCCCCTTATACAAAATAATATAATCGAGGGAAGGGTTGGGCTTTAAGGCATTAAATCGATCGCGATAAATCGGTGAACCACCAAAACATTTTGTGGTGACCGCCTGAAGATTAGCAGTAAGTAATTATATATACCGAAATATTTAAGATTGCCTAACAGTATGCAGACTAACACTTTTATGACTATAACTACGAGAATTGACTTTGTATTTTTTACTTTATTCTTTATTACTTATTTTTTGTTTTATATTATATTATTTTGGGTATTTTGAGTTCTTTCGTAACAAATGCATCATTTGATATTATTATATTTGGGACTATTATTATTATACGTTTGTATATCTCTCCCTTTACTTTAAACGTTTACTTAAAAATGTAAGATTATTTTTATTATAGTTATGTATATAAGTACATATTATTTATTTATTATTAAGTTTTAATAAATATTGTAGGCCTTTTTCTTAGCTAACCACACCTACGTCATTGGTGGACCAAAACACCTTGAAAAAATTAGAAGTAGTCCGTATTTTGGAAATGTTTGGCCACCCTGATCTAGAGCATTTAATTCAATGTTTAGGCTGAAAAAACTTACCGGTATATTCCGGTTCATAATGTGCACATTTTTACAGAAACCTACAACGTATTTGTGCAATACCCTTATATTTTGAAGTCAAGATAGTATGTGTAAGTGTATTATGAAAGCTCGGTATAAAATTAATTTTCACACTGTTAAAAAGTCATTTAAAAATGCAGCGTATTTTACAATCTAGATGAAACGGAAGATAATTATTTATTTATGGGTCAGAGTAACAGTGATGGTGAAGAGGAAAATAATTCAATAATGTGTTGGAGATATAATGGAATAACAAGAGGAAGAACTTTTTATGTTATCTAATAATGAAAGTTAATAAGTTATGTAATTTCTTTAAATAAAAAAAATACTTAGATATAGATAGAAATATAATCCTTTGCTCTCGACTTCTTTTCTTTATTTATATTAATTCACTTTTATATCCTAAAACAGTGCTTCTCAAACTTTCAATACTTACGACCATATTTTCAATCATAATTTTCATCGTGCCTCCCTCCATACAATACAAGTGTATTGAATTCAATAATACAGAATTAGACGTAAAGCTTACAATGCGATTTTAATTATAAGTGGTTTAAATTATGAAGATAAGTATTAAATTGTGTATATAATTTTATATATGAACAACTCATGGGAGTCACTATCAATTATTAATCTTGTTCTTAACTTAGTTTTAATAAATTAATTATCTAATACATTGAGCAGTTCTGATGTATTTATAAGTGTATTACATCAGTGCAAACGTATATTTTACTTTTATTATTGCAGAATGCATTTTTTTCTTCTTTTCAGTAAATTTGTAATTTTTTAAATCTTTTACTTTCGACTTTTCGATATGCTCGCGCCGCCTTGTAAGGTTATCACGCCCCCCCCCCTAGGTGGTGCGCCCTAAAGTCTGAGAAGCGCTGTCGGAAGCATAACGTGCACCCGAAAAATTTCGATCTAACTTTTTGTGTTAACACGTTAAAATGACTAAATTCGGTCAAAACATATTTTTTTCTGTTTTTTTTATTGAAAGAACTATTTTTCGGTTTAATAAAGCATACTTTTGTTTCTACAGTACCTAGAGGCCAAGTTACAATCACTTCTATAGAATTAGACATACAGGAAATGGGTCTTGAAACTAGCTGAAGTGTATTCAAAAAAGTTTGTTCGAAATCTATCAGGGTGAGTGGGATAACTAAAAGTATTTCTATAAAACTATTATTGAATATAATACCATTATTATATGAATGTATTTCTACAAAACTTTTTGAACCTGATATTTATATTATTTCCTACAGAATATACTAAAATATTTCTTACTGAAGGAATATGTTTTGAGTTGTGGCATGTTATATTTAAATAATGGTCTCATAAAGAGAATATCATATTTCTTATATTTACTCGATCAACTCTAAAGTTTTTAAATTAAACATTAAAATATCAATACATTTTATAGATAAATACATCCAATTTGTTTTAGAGATACTTGTACTGATATAAGTGTATTACTTTTTCTCTCTAATTGCTTTGAAGCTTTTCAAAAATATTGCTGAAGTTTCACTTGTAATTTTTGTAAAATTTAGACATTTTTCTAAAATTTAATTGTTAAATATTAGTATTTATTGATATATTGATTCCTAAAAAAGCTTTTATAATGTTTTAGTGTGTTTAAAAAAGCACTCCGAACGTGTTCAGATATCTAAAAAGTGCGTGTTATACACAGGATTTTATGGTAATCCAATGTTCGTACTTCTATATAACGTAAGTGAAATTATTATGTTACCTACCAGTAATAAAAAAATCTTCAAGTAACGATTGAACTTCATTTGAGTTCTCATTTCGCATAAGTTCTACTTAAATAAATGTGACCAAGGAATTTATTTAGAGCAAAATTAAATAAATGCTTCGTTATTTTCCAGTGAATGAAAAGATATTTTACAATAACTTGTTAATGAAAAAGATGAACATTATATATATACTATCACTCTGAAAATACCCTCCGAGGATAGTTATTTTAAGCTCATTTATTGAAGTTTGGGAGCTTTCATTAATCATATTAAAACTAGGTTAAGTGTTATCAATATAATTCAATTGCAATATGAGTGCTGATAATAGTCTCGATAACGTGAAGATTCATTTTAATGAAATTGAGTTATTCTTTGGAATTACTAAAAAGATATCTAAATTCTACCCCTATTAGAATCTGTAGCTAATTCTTTCTGCTAGCTTAACTAATTTGAAAGAATTTTTATTTATTCTGCATTTTATCCATGAAAATTTCATTTATTGTTAGATGATTGTGATGGCATAACACACACACACACAGCTTTGATTAATAAATATGAAAATTAACAAAAATTAACGTTTAATATAATCAAGCTACATCTTCTTTTTAAATTTTATAAAAAATAATTTTAATTATGTTTTATCATTTTATTTATTGATTATATTTTATTATTTTAATTATTGATTATGTTTTATCATTTTAATTATTAATTATACTTTACCACTTTAATTATTCATTATATTTTATCATTTTAATTATTCATTATATTTTATCATTTTAATTATTGATTATATTTTATCGTTTTAATTTTTGATTTTATTTTATCATTTTTATTATTGATCATTTAAATTATTCATTATATTTTACCATTTTTATTATTGATTATTTTAATTATTAATCATTTTAATTATTGATTAAATTTTATAATTTTAATTATTGATTATATTTTATAATTTTAATTATTATTTTAATTATTGATCATTTTATTTATTGATTAGATTTTATCATTTTATTTATTGATTAGATTTTATCATTTTAATTATTGATTAGACTTTATCATTTTAATGATTGGTTATATTTAATCATTTTATATATAACTATTGATTATATTTTAATCAATAGTTAAAAAGAGGTTTTAGGGGGCGCTTCTCCTAAAGGAATTCCATGAATGAAACAACCTGACTTATGGGTTTAAATTGAACCTTTGACGATATTTTAAACCACGGTTAATTTATAATGACTGTATTTTATGCACCAGAAAATTCACGCATTGCAGCGAAAAATAATTAGCAAACTCTTCGATTTAATGCACAGCAACAAACAAAAATACTTCTTTTTCCACGTAATCACTCTTATTGAAATAAATACGAGTACATATTTTCCAGTTATAAGTTGGATCATACTTGTTAAATAACTCTTGCATTAAAATTTATTTTTAATTAATTTTTATTTTATTTTGATTCCACATAAAACGATTCAGTCATAAATTAAGTAAAAGAAGGGGGATCTTTTTTGAAGGATTTCGAAATAATAAATGGTCCGAACTTGCCTAAACCTAGAAGATACACAAGAACATTTCATGTTCTGTTCCACCAAAGATATTTCTAGGTTGATACGCGTTCCAAATGAGCTAAATGCATGAAAAAATCACATGATAAATTAAATTACATGTTCTCCATTGAGTTCAAAACTGACATTATATTTTTTTCTCTCAAAAAATTTAGATTCATGTTTAAATTTGATAAACTTTAGTAAACTTGTTCAAATATTAAGATTCTTCAAAAAGTTTTTCAAAATTAAAAAAAAAATCTTATATTATACATGAACTTTCAAATTAAGTGCATTTTGTTTCTCTTAGTCCATTCTTATTTTTGATAAGTATGTATTTTTTTAAAAGAAAGAATCTGCAAAATGAAAGAGTTGGCAACAGCAAAGCACATGAACTACTTGGCTGGAAATATTTGTTTGAATTTATCATATGGTTATGACGTCTCATAGATTTATGAACTGATTGCCTGGAAACATGAGATTGTAGCTTTCATCTATTTATGTCATCTATGAGTTTAGTTCATTCCTCACTTGGCATGGCGTGGGAGATCTAAAAGATGGCTGCTCGTTCATGTATGGTCGTCCAATTTGCCATTGCGCAAAATAACGCGGTTTACCTTTATGAATACTCTTCGTGTTGCTTTTAAGAATATCTTCCATCAGTGCAAGAAAATGTCAATGTAATAACTTAATTGCATCGAATATACTGCTCTGGTTACAATTAAACTCCTGGACTGCGTATGCTCCAACCGTTAGGCTTGGTGGGAATAATTGGAAATGGACTATAGTTAGCTTTGATTCTATCGATGCTAGTGGCACGTTATTTCATCCTTCTATGCTGTTGAATTTGTATTTTATACTTGTTTGAGTAAGATGTAATAGTGTCGAAGTGCCACGATTATGATAAACTTAAAAATAAAGCTGCACATAAATTTGTAATTCCTCGTGAAATTAAAAAGAAACTAAAACTTTAGATTTCCAAATGTTAAAAGAGGTAACTGGAGATAATTGTGCGTCAAATAGTCAAATTTTTGAATGACGCAAACGATTTTTGGAAAATTGGGAAGTTATTACAGATAATGAACATTCTGTTCGATCTGTGACATCAAGAACCTGCCATGCTTATTGTTTTTGTTCGACATTAATGGAATTATCTTGATTGAATGAGTATGTCAACTCCAAACGGTAAAACAGCAGTACTACTACATTGAAGTCCTGAGAAAACTTAGAGAAAATGTGAGGAAAGAAAAGCCCAGATCTGTGCGGATTAACAACACGCGGAGTTTGCACAAAGACAATGCTCTGGTACACATTGCGCTCTCTGTAAAACAGTCCTTGGAGAAAAACGCATAGTAATGTGTTTTTCGCCAGGAACTGAGCCATCCACCGTACTCACCAGATCTCTCACTAAACTCACTCTTAAAGTGAAAAATGCATTTATGGGAATACATTTTCAATGTGTAGAAGAGGTGAAGGCAAACGGCAGACTTACTAAAGATGGTGACACCAAATGAGCCACAGCATTGCTTTGAACGGTGGAAAACTCATTTTCAGCTACGTTTTGGTAGGGAAAGGAGGTAAGTTGAAAGGGATTAAAAGATATTTTTATCTTATTTTCAATAAAGCTAATTTTTAAGACTAGTCCGGTTGTTTAATTGTCATACTTCGTACTGTTGCTGATGAAATGGAAAAATATAAAACAGAGATAAAGTGACGGTGATATATTGATTAATATTCTTATATAAATATACAAACGATAGAGTAGCTGTTCACTGTGGCGCACACAATGGAGGGGTCCTCGGGTCCGTAACCTCCCCAAGCCCTTGATTTTTTCCCGATTGATTATAATTCTAAGTATATAGTGCGAAAAATTTAATGAAGTATTTGTTAGTAATGATTAATTTTATTAATTAATGCTAATTATTTATTCAATAATTAGTTTTTACTGTATTTTGTTCCCGAAAATCGACAAAATCAAAAGACATGATACAAGAACGGTGAACATTCGACCCCGGACCCCCCCTCTTGAAAAATTCCTGTGTGTGCTATTGGCTGTTCACAAAATAAATATTAAACTTAAATCATCATAACTTCTTTAAGAAGTTTCAAGCATGTATGTTTGTTACAAAAATACAAAACATTTTAATATTTATTTTAAAGTAAAAATATAAAACTATTAGATTCAATTTTAATACAAGAACGATAACATTCACTGTGCTATGAAAATATTCAATTAGCAAAATATTGAAGGAACATGCATCACTGAATTTTCACTTTATCACTTTCACTATTCTAAAACATCAAATCCACTCCAAAAATTCTAAAACTAGTGAATATTTTCCTGTAGCAGGGAGCATGCTGGATTTCTCCCCCCAACTTAAACGGCCAGAAACAACGACAACTTGGTTTTGAAAGTTGATTGATTGAGATTGATGTGACGTCATTCCAGCTCCCGTTGTCAGTACTTAATTTCAAAAGGGAAACTCGACGTTTCGGGCCCGATAACAGGGAATAAATGCGAGATGGGAAAAACCAGCCCCTTCCGAAGTTTAAAGAAGGGAAAAAGATTTTTCTCAATAACTTGAAAGAAAAATTATGTCATCGAACATTATTTTATTTTTATGATACATTATTTTAATCAATATCGTGCTTAACTTTTTTTTTTCGTTCAAGCGATAGTAGCGTGAATTAAAAACTAAACATTAGTCTCCTGATACATATTCAAAATTAACTGGTTACGCAGATTTTAATCTTATCGTGGAAAAATTTTAAATTTTAGCTCGGGATATGGGAAAAGTATTTTAATGGCACGATACATAAACTAGCTTTTTTTTTTCTTATAATTCACAGTGATAGAATTCATTACATAATGCAGTTTGCTAATAATTATACAGATGTGCGTGCAGACGATTATTATTTTAAAATTATATAATTTATAATATGAATTATCTTAATTTTTGAGTGTTTCTTTTTTAGTTAAAAAAATTACTTTTGGAAACGTAATTTTGATAAAAAGGGTATAAATGGATATTTTTTAGTGTCCGTTGAATTAGAATATTCATATAAAATTGTTTTAAGAATACTATTACAAGAAAAATGATTTAAATGCAATTTTTGGGCGAATATGAAGAAAAAATAATATATTTTTTAAACATTCCTCTTTTATGAAAAAGGATACTTAAATAATAATGTTAAGTCTACTCTTGAACAGGGATGGCGAACTATTGGCACGCGTGCAATTGATACACAGTATTTTGGGCAGGCCACCGATTCAAACAGTTTTCATTTTAATTCAAAATAACAAAGTTCAATATGAAGTATTACGAAGAAATGCGAGTGATCGGTAGCAGTTTTCAGCGAGATTTTCTCATTTCAAAGAATTGTTGGAAACATTCAAGTTTTTTATGTACCCTTATCGGACTTCATTTAATAAACTGAACTTGTCCCAATTCGATTGGTTGGAAATTGAAAATTTTGAAATGCAACTGATTGATTTCCAGTCCAATTCAATATGGATTCAAAAATTTGTTGAAAAATTCAGAAAGTTGGAATTGAATGAAACAAAAATATTAACAAGTAATATAAGTAAAAATGCCAGTAACGAAATTTTGAAACATGGAATTTGATTCCAGACGCATTTAACAGTTTGAAGAAGCTAGACCATGCTATTTTAACCATTTTTCATCTACCTACGCCTATGAATCAATATTTTCAGAGATGAATAACATTAAAGACTCCCTTGGAAACCCTTTGGCAGATGATTCCAATTCTGCATGCATTCTGCTAAAAGTAACATCTTACAATCCTAATATAAGTTATTTTTCATCTAATCTACAGCAGCACACACATTAATGTTACTTAAATTTGAATTACACACGTATAACTAAAGATTTACTACTATACAGGGCAAAATGAAGTTTTTCGTAGTAAATAAAGATTTTTGAGTTGTTAGTATTGATGCGACGCTGATGATAGCTTATTTAATTTATCTGTCCTGAACCCACAGATTCTTAATTTAACATCGCATCATGACTTAGGTTAAATTAGTTAAGTTCTATTGAAAAATTAACATTACACTAAATTAACAGTCCGATCGTATAGTGGTAACAATTAATTTTATTGAATAACATATTTAAGTAACTATAAATTTACTTCACAACAAGATTAAAATTTAACTTAGCTTTGAGAGAGAGATGAAGTGGGGTGGGAGTATGGACAGGGTTGACGCCTGGAGTCCCGCGGAGTCTAGATTCTCAAGGTCTAGGATCTTCTCAATCTGTGTCTCTCTGTCTCCAAATCGGGGGTGCATCCCCATTTTGTTCAACGACTCTTCACTTCTAAATTCTAGCGTGGACTATTTGCCTTGTCCACTTAATTACCTCTGATTGGTCCGGAACCAGCGCAGAGTTACCGCACAAGGTTCATTGCCTTTTGAAAGCGCGGGAAAATCTGATGACGCACCCCAAAATTTATGAGTCCAACGATCCCCCCAGGCGTGGGAATGTTTGACACTCTCTCGCTGAGGAATTCAACCCCTCAGTGATGGGAAAAGAAAACGAATTCCAAAAAACTGACTTTGAAATTTTGAGGTCTGCTGAATAAATCTGTTCTGGCCTCCCATCAGTATTTAGTTTTTTATTGTTTTTCCAATGATCACGTCAAAATTATTTGACACACACACACACGGCACGTCTATGGCTCATTAAATATTTCTTTAGAAAAAATGGCACGTTGATCCATAAAGGTACACCACCCCTGCTCTAGAACTTCTACACAGGGGCTGAACTAAGATTGTTGAAAAATTCACATTATTTTCGGAGTTGAGATATTGCTGTACTGTGTTTTTATCCTGGGAAACATATAAAATACGAATGAAAGAACAGAAACATACAATACAAAGAGAAGAATATAGACATTTTTTATTACAAATGATGATCCCAGCATATTACAGAAGGGGTGCGCTGCTTTCTATTTTTTTTATTGAAAACAATTATAAAATCCCCGTGCACCACAAAGTATCACACGGGGCTTACAGAAGTAAGTATTAAACACACATTCAAACGAAATAAACAATTAAAAAAATGAAGTTAAGAAGGATTACAAACAGTTACAACAAATTTACAGAAATTTTTGAAAGCACTTCTGGTGGAAAGAAGTTGGTGAAAATTCGGTGGCCAATTAATGTTGAGTCTCTTGAACGCCAGTCTTATGATCTTTCTCTCTCTGACAAACTTGGAACACAGAAGGATTACATGTTCTACATTTTCCTCGCCACCAATATTACAGTCACAGAAAGATGAAGGAGCTAAATTAAATTTCTATTTTTCTATTTGAGACGGGAATCCATAACAAGCGGAAGTCCAACTTCTTTTCCCGAAGAAAAGAAAATACAACCATGCCTTACTTGAGATTCGAGCCTGAACCCACTCGTTAACAAGCCGAGGTTTGTATCCACCAAACTGTCTGGGTTGCTCAGAGTTGAAATCAATTGAAATATAATAACCGGTAATTTTTGTAAAAATTTATTCCACTCTCTTTTTTACATATTAACAAATCCAATTTTAAAACATATGTAATTCAAAACTTCTAGTTCAATGTTTGTATAGAAGTTCTAACTATATATACATACTTAAAATATTGTTATTATAGAAACATTTTTCATAAAAAAAATGTTTTGAAAATATATGTCCTTTTTTTTCTTTACTTTTTGCCAAAAATTGCATTTAAACAATTTTGTCTTGAAAAAAATATTCTTAAAACAACTTTATATGCATATTCTAATTCAGCTGACATTAAATATCAGAAAATTATCTGTGTGTATACTCTTTTTCAAAATCACGATTCGAACTTAGTACGTCACATTAAATGATAATTACACCTAATTATCCTTATTTATAATTTAAAGTGTCTTAAAATAAATTTCAAGCAAATGATTAATATTACTGTTTAACAGAGTTTGTAAAAGAGAACATTTTTAATGCAATCATTCTTTCAAAACTTACTGTTTTTTTATATAAACATAATGCATGAAGTAACAACATAATAACAATGACTAAAAGGGAACGTTTCAGATATTTTTTGATACAATTAATGATATATTCTATTATTGCTAATATTTATATTCCTTTATATTTACAAAAAAAATTGATGGCATGAAACCTTATAATAATAAGAAGAACGATAATAAAAATAAAAGAATAATTTTTCTTATACATAAATATTGATTTCATATCAGTAGTCAAATTAAAAATTATTCTTTAGAAGATTATTGGTCCTTTACATATTGAAAAATATATGATAATGAATATTTTAGCAATAGCGATACACTAGCAAAGACTTTTGTTTTACATTTATATATTTTATTAATATATTTTTTAAAAATTTTTATAAAAAATAAATAGAAGTCCTACTTGACATCTTGTAGCAAACAAATCATTGAATTTTCGTTTAAAAAGAGAGTTTAAGTATAACAACATTACGAGAAGACCGTGCTTTTTAAAGCAGAGTAAAACAACAATGTGTGTAGAATTATTTTCACTAAAGAAAATACTTCTTAATGGAATAGTTAAAGAATTGTTTTCTTCTTAAGGAATAGTTTTACAAATTTTAAAATAACCTATCAAGAAATTGGAAGATATTTTCATTATATCCCCTTATGATTATTAGAAAAAAGCCACCCAGAACTGCAAGGAAAATATTGCCTTAAAAAGAAGTGATGTGTGTATGTTCAGTATATTCTTTCATAATTTCATATATTTTTAGTTATTTTTTAATTGAATTCGAAAATGTCAAAATTTCTTGCTTGTTCAAAGGTTTTTTATCCGATGAACATTGTGCTACATAATTATATTCAAATTAATGGGTGTAATTTATATGCGAAAAGTGGCTACTGACATTCAAGAAAAATTTATTAGCAATTAAAACATATAATTGTCTTTAAAAAAAGTTCAAACGGTCCCATAAACTAAGTAACAAATCAAGCTGATTTATCCTTTAATGAAACGAAAAGGATTATTTTCTTCTAAAAAAGGACAATCAAAAAATAAGTTTTCATTCACTTTACTTCAAAAAGCAATTACTACAAACGTTTATGTATTATTTTTAATCTTATTACAGTTTAATTGATTTGAATATTATATTTTGGATTAAATGCATTTAAAAAAAAGATTATTTTAAGCTGCATTTAGAAATATTTAAGGAAAGTTTCTCTTGAATTTCATTCAGAAATGTAAAACTGTTTTGTGTAGTTACAAAGCACAACTCTTTAATACAATAAAATTGATTTTAAAAATAAAATGTATTTATTTTCCATTAAATCTAGCAATTAATCTGCGGTAGTAAAACACGATAAACTCAAAATATTTTAAAGTTAAAATACTTCGTTTTTAATCAAGCAGAAAATATATATTGTATATAAAATTTTTAATTGGAATACATTTCTTGAAATTCCTAAATTAGAATCATGAAACAAATTTTTGAAACATATTTCATTGCATTTTTTAAAAATATTTTTCATTTAATTATCTCCCTTGTTAAATTGTTTTCAACAAGACGCGCGCGCGAAAATATTTAAAAGCTTATTTTTAGATCATATCATTATTTATGAATTTTTAATAATGGTAATTAAAATAGTTGTTTGTGAATTTTGCCATTAAAATACAAAAGTAAATTGAAATTTTCTTTTTTATTCGTTTCAGACATACCTCGAGAAACCCATATTCATTAATTTGAAAACGTCTATTTATGTCCTGGTTATTTCAAATTATTTCAAGTTTCATTTACTACAAACAAGCGGCTCTCAAATTATTCGTATCTCTGAGGTTTACATGAAAGCTTTATGATGTATACTCAAGCAGCTTTTAAAAAAAAACACTTATTTTCCGTTTAGTATTTTATTTTAAAAATTTTCTTCTAAACATTTAGGGGCTTATAGTGATCCACCATGTTCCAAGAAAAAAATTACCAACTCTGAAAATGCTTTATTTTAAAATAATTTATATATTCACTGTATCTCGTTTGATACAAATTGTACAATTTTTATAGATTCTAAATGTCTACACATACAAATGTTATAACGGATTACATTTCTAATTCAGTATTTTCATTAGTATTATTCGGTTTTATTATTGTTTCATTGTTTTCATTATTATTATTATTATTGTTTCATTGTTTTCATTATTATTATTCGGTTTTATTATAATTTCATTATTTTCATCATTTCATTGTGTATTAAGGTATCCGACTACGTTCGGAACCGTGATTTTAAAAAATCGCATAAATGCGTAATTTTCATGATATTTTGTGTTACTTAGATTAGAATACATGTATAAAATTGTTTTAAGGACATTATGACAAAAACTTATTTAAATACAATATTTTGGCAAAAAATTAATAAAAAAAATAAAAAATAATATTTTTTTTCAAAACGTTCTCCTTTTATAAAAAATGCTTCTATAATAACAATGCTTTGCTTATATAAAGTAAAGACTTCTCCAGAGAGTCTGAACTAGGAATTTTTAAAAATTCACATTATTTTCAAAGTTACCACCAATTGATATAATTATCAGCGTTTTTTTCTTAAAATTTCTCTCCTCTGCTGTAATAAAATGTGGATAAATCCACTTTTAAGTTATATAATTCAAAAATTCAAATTCAGCCTCTGTACAGGGATCTGGGCTATATACAGGCAAAATATTATTATAACAGAAGCATTTTTCATAAAAGGAGAATGTTTTGAAAATCGGTCATTCTACTTTCATTTTTTGTCAAAATATTGTGCTTAAATAGTTTTTTATTGTAATAATATTCTTAAAACAATTTTATGTACATTTTCTAATTTAAGTGACACTAAAAATATCATAAATATTATCCATTTATACGCTTTTGAAAAATCACGGTTCCGAACGTTGTCGGATACCTTAAGAATTCGTAAGTGTGTTTAGTAACGTAATGGGAAAAGCGGCTGAATCACCAAATTTCAATAAAGGTCGAATTGATATGCCTTGGGAGTCTGAAAACATTCGTTTTAGAAACGGCACATTTTATCGGTTGCTCACTTGCAGTCTTTGCGAATACTTATCGAAAGTGATGCACGGAGAAAGAAGCGACAAGTCGCTAGTCAGTGGTTTATTGGCCTTAGCGGAACGATTCCAGATGAGAGTGTAGGCCAGGGGTGGGGAGACTTTTACATGGCACGGTCTACTTTTAATTTTTTCAAGGTATTGCGGTCGACCATGTGATGTAAGTGCGATGAGCAAAACAAAAAAAGAAAGAAAGAAAAAGCTCAACACAATATTTGTATTATAACAATAATAAATACAGTGTGTACTACCTACATAACTACAACAGAAAAACTTACTCTTTTAAAACTACGTTTTAAGTAAAGCGCAAAATGCGAACATAATAATTATTGACATAAATTTAATATTACGTGTTGCTTTTTCAAACAATTCACAGAATACATCACAAATTAAATAATTTTCACTTAAAATTAGTTCTTATAGTTATAGTCACAATAGACGACTTAGTCTTCATTTTATCCGCCCTAATCTTGAATACCTTGGTATATAATTACTAACTGCTAATCTATGTTGTCTTAATTATATTCTTCGTTGAAAATATAGATTTATACTGGTAGGTAGAGTGAAAGAACGATGTTAAATAAATTGCAGCTTTTTTAAATTTGGAATACTTTACTTCGACTAATAGATTCCAAAGTTATTCTTCATAAAGTACGCCCTTTAGAAAGAGAAAAGCTTCGTTTTCCTCGAGAGATAAAGAGAAAGGAGATAAAGAGAACATGTAACATATATTTAGTTCCATTTTTCACATCAACATTACTAAGTGGATAACCCATGAATGCAACTTTTGTGTGTGTGATTCTAGTCTAGTAAATTCTTGAAAGCGTCTCTCAAATTTGGGTTGGAGTTTTATTCATGGGTGTTTCTATTATCTTGATAAGCATTTGTGTTTCTTTTAGTAAGCGCGTCTAAGGTTTTATGTGAAGGCGGTCACCCCAAAATGTCTTGGTGGTCTACCAGTCGACCGCAATCGACTTAATGCTCACCGTGGATGTAGATTCATTACATGATGTTCGACGTAACCGAAAGGGTACAGGGACCAATATCACAAGCATGTACAAATGTGGTGATCCTGCTGCGCTTGAGACTAAGCAGCTGGAATCGCATCCTTGAACTTACGCCACGTCATCGCCAACAATGCTTGCAGGGGTCATGGAAATCGACATTGAATCGTGGAAGAAAGAAAAAAATCGCCATGTTCAACGAATCTTGTTTTCTCGTTAATCACATTGACGGATACATCGATTTACAAACAAAACAAAACAAAATGGCTTTGGGATCCACAGTTGACCAGATTCAAGACAGTGATGGCGGTATTATGATGTGGGTGATGTTTTCATGGGATACATTAAGATCGATCATTCTCTTAGAACAATCTCTGACGACTGTGTGCTATATGAGCATCAATGAAGATTATGTGCCCTCCTTCAAGGCAACATTTTCCTCGGAAATTTCCAACTGAACCCTATCATAAAGACTGAATCACCAGAAAGTGTTTTGAGGAATATTCTGGTGAATTTTTCAAGTGATATCTGGTTCTACCAACTCACCTGACGCGAATCCAATCAAACATTTTAAGCTCGACCTGAATATCCGAATTCAAGATGTTTCACTACCACCTCACAATGCTCGGGATTACGAGACTAGTTGGTGATTGCCTGGAACCAAGTACCTGATTATTTATCGACAAGTTGCAGAGTCAGTGACTTGCCAGATATACAAATATAGGATTGTATGTTGTGAACTGGGTTAATTTTTAAAAATTTTATTAAAGATATAAATAAAAAATGTTTCTTTATTCAATATGAATTTGTTTATAGCAACATAAGTATAAATTTGATAAAAAAATTGTTAATAAACCCATTATAATAAGAAAACTTAATCCAATTATATTGAAATGTATTGTGTTATATATAATTTTCTTTTCGTACTAAATTCATAACAGAATAGAACTTTTCAAAATTCATGCTACTACTTAAATTGGATTTATAGTGAATTTTTAGCTGTTTCTAATTCTAATTTTCCTTCTAAATTTTTTATTTGAGTATCATAAGACTGGGTAAACTGTCTCCTCAACTTACGTGCACCCGGAGTTATGCAATTTTCAAAGCTCACCAATCCTCCTTTTTTCTTGTCTATTCCAAGACTGATTTTGTTTTTTCATACCTGAAGCATAGAACGTTATCGCCAGTCTAAACAAATTCCATTTAAAGGGATGCTATTAACCGACAACGCACCAGGTTATCCCCCTGGAACTTAAGCTACTTTTGACCCGAATAAAAATAAAATTTTTGCCTCGCAATACCAACAGTTTGCATCAACCGATGGCTCAGGTAGTCAATAAAACATTTATAGTTTATTACACGAGATAATCATTTGTACATCTGCATAAAGCTATGAGAAAAAAAAGTGCTCTCTGTTAAAAACTTTTGGAAACAATTCAAAGTTTTAAATGCAGTGAGAATCCCAGGACAATCTTGGATTGAAGTTTTAAAAAAACATTAAATGGCGCCTATAAAATACAATGTCCTTTCTTTCCGTCAGTGAAACTCAGACAGAATCAGTACCATAAGCTGAAGAAAATGGTAATGGTTTGAATAAGTTGTCTATCTTGCCAGGCAAATAAATTTAGAAGTGAATAGTGAAGATGTTCAAGAACTGTGGAATTCCCACAATCAAGCTAGCAATTGATAAGCTCCTAGAAACAAATGCAGAGCAAAACATTGAAGAACCTGTCTTTAGACCCAGTTTAATCCCATGATCAAATGGCGGGGTTGCGAGTTTGATTGAAGCCAGCTTAATTGAAAAGGGTAACAAATTTTAGAAAATATAGACTCTAACGAAGAGCGTATGTTTTTGACAAAACAAGGAATACAAAAAATTTATTATCATGCTGCGAGGAAGTATTGCGGGAGAAACAAATATCTGTGAGGCGGCAAAGTACTTTTTTACATTTTATAAAACCTTCTACATCAAAATAACTTCGGTTTGAGATTTTGTATTTGCGTTGTCTAACATTTTATTATAAAAAAAACATTTCTCTCAATTTTTATTTTCTCTCGTCTCCGGACCCAATTAAAAATAATTTACAAGTATTTATATGATAAATTATACCCCGACTTACGCGATTATCACTTAGTTCCACTTTTCGCGTAAGATCGGGGTATTACTGTAAATAGAGAGACAGGCAGACAAACAGAATATGAAGAAAAATTCATCAAAACGCCACCGCACCACCAATAAAAGCTGTTTCCATTGATAAATCCGACAGGTATCTTGTTCAAAAATATATGTTCTCTCCATAGTATTTGTATTCATTTCATATATACTTATAAAAATTTCGGACTATATGTTCGTTTCTCTGCCGAAAGAGTAATATCGCAGGAAGAATTCTTTATAAATCAAAAGTGAAGACTTCAATAATGTTAGTTAAAAAGGAGTGACCTTGGCAAAATATTTGGCGACAAAAATTTAGAAGTTTCTAGGGCAGGGATGGCGAACAATTGACACGCGTGCCATTTATGGCACGCAACAAAGTATTTTGAGCATGCCACCGATCAAAACTGATTGCATTTTTATTCAAACTAATAAAGTTCAACATGAAACATTACGAACAAACGCGAGTGATAGGTCGCAGTTTTTAGCTAGCTTTTCTCAGTTTTAAGAATTATGGGAAACGCTTATGTTTTTTATGTACCTTGATGCGACTTCATTTAGCAAACTGAACTTTTCCCAATTTGATTGATTGGAAATTGAAAAATTTGAAATGCAACATTGATTTCCAGTCTAGTTCAATATGGAATCAAAAATTTGTTGAAAACGGAGAAAGGTGCAAATGATTGAAGCAGAAATATATCGTGTCAGTAAAAGTAAACAGCAATATAAATAAAAATGAGAGTAATGAAATTTTGGAAACAAGGAATTCAATTCCAGACACATTTAACTGTTTGAAGAAGCCGGTTCACACGCTGTTTTAAACATTATTTTCATCTACCTATGCCTGCGAGTCATTATTTTTCAGAGATGAATAACATTAGACTTGCTTAGAAACCGTTTGGCACATGACTCCAAATCAACATGCATTCTGCTATAAAAGTAACCTCCTTATTCCTAATATAAATTATTTTTCATCTAATCTACAACAACAGAAACCACACTAATGTTACTTTAATTTGTGAATTACTACGCCTATAACTAAAACATTTACTACTACAAAGCACAAAATGTAGTTTGTCGTAGTAAATAAAGGGTTTTGAGTTGATAGTGCTTAATTTTATTATTTTCCCAATAATCACAAGTTAAAATTATTTGCCGACACATCTATATCTCATTAAATATTTCTTGAGAAAAAATGGCACGTTGATCCAAAAAAGTTCGCCACCCCTGTTCTAAGGCGATTATTTGGCAAGAAAACTTTAGAAGTTCCTGAAAGGCTCTTTGCAGCTGAAAAAAGAATGACGCAGTGGAGCAACATTGTAGTCAAACATATTAGTGAGCTTGTGCTTTTGTCTTTTGTGAAGTTGTAATTACACCAACTTGCTTTTTGAACAGTGTGTTCAATATGTGTGAGATATTTGATTCTGTGGTATTGTAGATTTGTATAAGTATGTTTATTTGTTTCATTTTAGAAAAGGATGTTGTAATTACTAAAGAGTTCCATAATAAATATTGATTTACTTGTAAAAACAGAACTCTTAAATACATGGATTCTTCCATCATTTGAAAGACGATCAATCAGATATACATATTCAAATATTTTATTAATCCTTTATAGCTGTTTTTTTCTCTAGTGATGGTTTGTTAAAATATTTTTGAGATTAAGACTGATTTACGAAAGGAAATCTATTTATATTATTAGGTAGTTAACTTGATTTTTAAGACTTTGTTGGGGAGGGGGTTTGTTTACTTTCGCTTATTGCATGCCATTGAAAGGCAGGACATTTTATGATTTTTAGTTCTTTTTACATTTTTCTGCGTGAATTGGTTTTTGTAAATACCACAATTTGAAAAAAATTAACTGCATAATAAATAATACTTACATTCATAGATGATCATTAAATTACGAATTTATGTATACATATTGCTTTCCATGAAATTTCTGAAAACAAGCATCCGCATGTTGCCCAAATGTGTAAAATGTTTTGTGTAAATAGATGTTGGTTGGTAATATGCAAAAAGACTGGTAATTAAATAGACGAATATAATGTAAAGTTTAGAATGTGATGAAGTTGATGATGTGAGTATACTTCTCCCATGACCTACCAAAAAATGTGTTCTTAGATCGATTTATATAAAATGCATGTATTAATATATAAGAGATAATAGATTCTATATTTAATTAAATGAGAAATACATTTTTGGAATATAAATTCATTAGTTCTTTTTACTCTAGTGGAGTAGTTATAAGTAAACACATAAAAACTAATATGCAGCAAATACTTCAAGAATTGTATTTCAATTCAATTAAAAGTCAGAGCGCAGTTATCAGAGAGAGAAAAAGAATACATTAACTTCTCTCAAATAACTTATTATCAAGAATTACCCAAACATTTTAAAATCAATACCTATGTGACACCAAAATCTTCCTTACACATATTTTTTTTTTTTAGATCTTTTCCTCTCTTTCCTCTGTGGCATTAATAAAAGAACAGTAAAGAAGCTCTCAGTCAAGCAAATTCCCATTATCTGCTTTTAACCGCAAACCGTAACTTCACATGAATTTCAAAAGACCTTTCAAATTCGCGTTGCAATGTTTTTTCCCCTTTTTCTCTTCTTCTTTCTGAACCTTTTTAGGGATTTTTTGGTTTACCAGATGTCACTAATGATCGTATTCGCTGTTTTCTCCCTGCCAAATGTGTGAGAGGTAAAAGCCTTAAGGTAATGACGTCACTCATACCAGGCCGCTGGGAATGTTGAATGCTGCTGCTGCTGCTGCAATTAAATAGCAATTATAAGAAGCCTTGATGTCTTGACGGACGATGCTTTTATTTCGAAATTTTATCTATAATATCCAGATGACTCCCATTCTATAAATGCCAGGATTTGCCTTGAATATCTTTTGATATTTCAAGATGTACATACCAGAAATTATAAGATTAAACAAATTAAATAAATTATTAGAGTGGATATATTAAGAATTCAAAAATATTTAAACGTCATTTAATTTCTTTTCTTTTTCTTTTCATAATCAATTAGCTAATCAATAAATATATTAAACAAAAAAAAATCTTGTATAAAATTTGGCAAGACTGTATTTAATAAAAAATTTTCAAAATTAATATGCTATTTTTTTATATGTTTTTACCATTAGTTCTATTTTGTTGTATTTAATCGCTTAGGTCAAATGTTCAAATTCAGCGCACATGCTGAGCAGTTAATTTATTTCTCAAAAAAAAAGTGATAAAGAGACAGAAAGAAAGAAAATACGAACATACATTGACAGAGAAATGAGTTTATATATACTCATTTCTCTTTCAATGTGTTTTGCATTTTCTTTCTTTTTTGAGTCATTGTGTATGTTTAGGAAGTCCTTTTATTTTTCAATAAATTTTATATCAATATTTAAGGTTTTTAAATGTGTATATGTGTATAGACTTATTTTTATTTTATCATAATTTACTAATTTTACTTTTATACGTTACTGCTAATAGTGCCTTTGTATTGGGAGGAAACTAACCTGATGCTGCGTTCACGAAGTAAGTTTTATCAACTTCTAGTTTTATTACATCGATTTTAACTTTATACTAGTAGTAGTCTGTTAAATTTTCTCGTTATATGTAATAGTATTGTGTATTCTATTTGGTAAGAATTACATTTCTATAATATTTCTTCCTTTCCTTATGGTCCAGTGTATAGGCAAATTACAGGTGAAGATTGACTTGTCACAAAACTTTGTTTAAACCTGCAATCTTGGTTCCAAAGGGCAAGAGTTTGCTCTATGCTATTGTCGCTAATGTTTCATCTGTCTTAATTATTTATACCTTGGTTTATAAATATTTGTATATATTACTATTATATATATATATATATATATAGTATAATAAAATAAAAGTGAAGAATAACTAGAACCCACAGTACTAAAGAAGTAAGAAATTGGAATTCAACAAACACAACAAATGTAGATACAAAAAGTCATAGGACTAAACTGGAGACCTATTATGATTTCTAAAGCTGTCGCTGAATTAGGCCAGCGAATTAGGGTTAGCAATGCTTTATGGATCCACCTTCCCCGTACAGCAGAAATTTTCGACATAATAGGGAAAAAAACAAGTTGAAAAGTTAAACCTAATATGTATATATATATATATATATATATATATATATATATATATATATATATATATATATATATATATAGAGAGAGAGAGAGAGAGAGAGAGAGACAAAAAGACAAAAATTAGTTGAATATTCTAAAGATTAAACTATACAATTAAATATTCGTGGAAACAAAAAAAATAGAGTTACTTATAAACCCTACAGATTGAGGACTGCTTTTTTTAAAAAGTGGAATTTTACTAATTATTTGGGGGCCTAACCTTGTTTATTTTTATTATAATATTGAGCAAAATCTTATGGAATACAATGAATAGAAGTTTTCAATCAGTTATAAATAAATATTTACACACCTGAAATAAGCATTCAAAATGCTTCAATCCCGCTAATTTCCAGATTCAAATATTGCCAGATCAAATTATCTAAATACAAGTTCAAATCTTGAAAAATAAAGACCTAGTCATAGTAAAATAAATAATTATAAAGAAAAGATAAATCCACTCAGTGACATATCTCCAAAGGTTCGCAATAGAGTCACTGCTGGTAACAGATGTTTTTATATGGAATTCAAAAATATTTAAAAATCCAATTTCATCAGCAGAAAAACAAAACTACTTATTTACAAATCATCGATAAGGCCCATTCTCTCATATGCTGCAGAGGCATGGGCAATGACCGAGGGATACAATGATATTCTTTCTATATTTGAAAGAAGAGTCCTTAAAAGTATATTTGGAGTCTTGAAATGTGATAACATTAGGAGAAAAAGAGCCAATTTAGAAATTCGTAAACCTTTTAACAATCAAATATTGCTAAATTCATTGCAATACAAAGGTTAAAATGGACAGGACACCTGATAAGATTGGACGGCAGTCGAATCACAAAAAAGATATTTGTGGCCAGACCCTTTGGTACTCGTAAAAAAGAAAAACCAGGACTCAGTTGGATTGATTGCTTAGATAAGGATCTGAAAAACTATTAATGTCAGAAACTGGAAAAGTCAGGCCAAGAACAGGACAGCCTGGAATGGAATTCTTAGAAAGGCTAAGGTCCAACCTGAGCTGTCGGGCCTAGAAATGATATTACACTAATGTAATGATTAACTAATACAATTTTTTAAAGTAAAACTAAAATTACATACACATACACATACATATATAATTTTTTTGCATATATAATTAGCATTTCTGTGATATTTTACATTTTCTTTAAAATTGCCTTTTTTCAATTTATTTACACATTTCTCTCTGAGATATATATAGTATCTTTACAATATTCGAGAACCGCAAATTATTTCTTTAATTTGAACAATGTATTTATATTGTTATAAAGCAATGGTCTTCAACATAACAACTGAGTTCTAAAACTTCTTTGAAAGATAAAACTACCCGATGAGCAAATTGTAGAAAATTTACTCGCTTTTACAACATTCTCTATAAAGTTTTATGTATATGTGCAACCAAAAACATTGAGCAAGTCTTTAGAGATAATTAAAACTTATTATTTATATTAGAATAAAACGAAATTGTGAAATAAAAAACAGCTTATACATACGAGGGTTGAGGCATCAGTCATGGCAAATATTTTTTTTTCTTGTATATGTAAGATTTTCCCTTTGAAGCATTTTGTTAAAAGGTTGAGTCATATCCTTTTCAGAGGACCATTAATGTCAATTTTGTTTATTATCGCATTCCGAAGCAGAGCCGTCTAGTGAGCGTTCGTAGCTCCGACTTGAATAATTTTTCTGCAGAGGCCTACTAACCACCACTTGTTCAACACGTCACGTTTTTAGCGCATTTCGCGCCCTGCGCGATACCAGTCCTAACGTCCAAGCATGAGAATGGTAATTAATTTCCCCCGTCTTCTAAAGGTATAACTCAACTTTCAATTAACCTAATTCCTGCATGTCTTTCTCTTTGTAAATATTCCCTTTTGTAAATATTTCCCTTTAACTTTAAATAAATTCTTTATTACTTAAGTGAAGTTTCTGTGTTTAAATGACTTTGATTCAATTAATTCATCACCACTCACCCTTTAATACTTACCCCTAGACAACCACCTGACCAATCTAAAATCCCGCCTTCTGAAGAGTCTGATTTTTATTCGAAGATTTATTCGGACTCCCACATATATATGTGAATGGATCACAGACTGATATGTGTCGAGTGGAAGTTCGGCAGGTATAGTGTGTATACAAAAAAAAAACAGATGGCTCTGTAATAGCTAACAGTAGCGCATCGAGGGCTGTGAAATCAGTCAGTTGGTGAGTGTCGTGTGATGGAAGTAACCCGTGTTGAGCAGCGTTCTTACATCAAAATAGACTTTCTCCGAGGACAAAATGCGATGGAATATCACAGTGAATTAGTGTAAGCCCTTGGAAATAATGCCTTACCATACCGTACAATAGCACGGTTGGTGTACTGTGTTGTCATTCTTTTGCACAGTGAAGACCATATTATCCTGTATACCACCATAATAAATTAGTGTGTTACTATATTTCAGTGTTATTCATTGTCCACACATGTAGTTAACACCTTGTCTACTGTGTCATCTGTATATGTCACATTTTCCAACCGACTGGTATCTTCAAGAAAAAAAAACAGTTGCCATGACTTTTGACCCAACCCTCGTATATTATATCTATATTTTTAAGCATAGTACACAAAAATGCAACAATTTTAACAATAATAATATATGGATTTTAAATGTAACAATTTGAAAAGTAAGAAAGGTTTAGTGAGAAAATTAACATTTGGTTTTCTCTGCGATTATTTTCGACTGTGGCTGAACGGTTGCTGTTATCCAAAAGCAATCATCAATATTATTGTGTTATATTTCTACATTCATAGTACATTCATGGCGTAATTATGATTCACTTAGATAATCTGAAAGAAATAATGTATTCAATCAAAGAGCAGTTAGAACTGCTATTGGATATTTCTTGGAAAAAAATAAAGATCCCTTAGGTTTTGTAAATTACTAGAAGCAGTAGTTTTAAATGGCACAAATCGTATTAAAAATCTAAAAACTTCATTTCTGATAAGAGATCATCTTCATTAAAATTTTTAACGATACATTAACAACAGAATAAAAATGAATTATAGAATTAATTCTATTTTAGTAAAATAAAATAAATGTTGTTAATATTAATATCATAAATTTATTAATAACTGAATATGATATCTTCCATTTTTAAACGTGTTGATTTTCTTTTCTAATTTCCCTTTTAAACGAGGAAAACGTTTGAGTTCTCTTCCAATTATTCTCCCAGAATTTAAGTTGGCCGTAAAGAATTTTATATTAGAAATAATATATGTTCAAAACTTATATTTTCCCCTGAAATTGAAAATTCAGTTCATTGAGTTTGTCGTTCATTTCAGTTTGTTGACAAAGAAAGACAAAATTTGGTAACCAATTAGTGTTTTCGAATTGTGGATGAACTTCTTTATTTTCTTTTCAAAAATAACTAAGTCAGACAACAAATCATTACGCCTCTGTAAAACTCTTCCTTTGTTAATTCAATGTACTTTTGAATAAAGAAGTTCTCCATATTAGCAATTCACTTCACTTGTAACATTTTATATGACCATCTTTTAAAAAGCATCAGACCTCAATTCGTTAATTATTTCAACATCAAGTTCACTAAATTGTTAGTTTTAAATATTTTGCACATGATGATTTCTGGTAAATGATGCAATAATAACTAATAAAACAAAGACAAATTTCACCTTTCAAGCACACAACGCAATAAGACCTGTAGAACCATTTATAGGGATACCTACAAGTTTCTAAATGGGTACGTCTCACGCAAATTTATTTTTTTACTCCTAAATAAATTGCTTTGCCAATAGTGTGCTTTTATTGGAATATATTTAACACAATAATGCTATTAAAACTATTCTTATGTAAATTGCTAATTGTGATGTACTAATTACATCGATAAACTTATCAATTTGGAATGAAAAAATATATTCCAAATGGCAATAAATATCAACAGACATTACTTGAATTCTCGTAACCATATTGGGTAAAAATTGTAGGTATTTAATTGCACATAGTATGTCCGATTTGTTTTAAAAATAATCAAATAATTCACCCGTGCCTCTAAAAATGCTTAATTTTTTTTTATTTCATAGTCGCCAAAAGTTTTTCTGTCTTTTCAGCAATGATCTGGGAACACACAATACGATGCAACAGTGGCAACTTTATTTTTATCGGTATTTTTTTTGTTAAAAAATAATTTTTAAGTTTACTCATTTTTAACTGTCTAACCTACTATTTTCTAATAGTAGCATTTAAAAGAAAATACTTTTTAAACGTTGCTAAATAAACTGATTTGTAATGACGTTCGGCATTACAAATCAGTTTTTTCAGCAACGTTCGACATTACAATTTTTTCCTCGACCACAATTGCATAGCATAGCAAACAAATACTTTTTCTCTTTGTATTGGGTAAGTCAATATTCATTTTTCCATTCCAAGCTAAAGAGGTACGTTTTCTTTTCTTTTTCTTTAAATTCATAATCGCTACATTGGAAAAACCAGTCCCTGATTAAAGTATTAGACGCACTATAAGATTTTATGAAAAATATTAATTATCAGGTGATACTATACAGGTTTTTTGTATTTATCAGATACAGTGTATGTTTTTCGGTTATCCATTTAATAATCTATTGTTATCACAAATAAAACATCATCATTAAAGAAAAATATGTATCTATTGACTGTTGAAAAAAAAAGAGTAAATATAATTTAATATTAATATTTTGTTGAGCCACCTTTAGCCACTATAAGAGCTTCAATTTTGCGCGGCATGTTATCAATACAAGACTGTACTGTCTCCTGCATTTGAGGACGATGATTCTACACGTGAATTATTCTTTCTAAGAGCTTTGTTGTATTTGTAATCACAGCTTTAGCCACTTCTCTTTTCATTAACTCCCAAACGTTTTCGATTGCGTTCATATAAAGGTTATTACCCAAAAAATCCAACAGAGGGAAATTTTGTTCTGCCAAAAAAGCTGTGATAGATCGAGCTGTATGGCAGGGAGCTCGATCTTGCGTAAAAATGCATGATTCTCCATTTGGAAACCATTCTTCCAGCTGCCGATTTTGCAAGACATCTTTGTACTGGTCTTGCCGCATCATACCTTTAACCACGTACAGACATCCAATATCCTTGCCGCTGATGACTGACCAAATCATTATTTTTGTAGGGTTTTTCACAGTCTGAACAACGCAGTCAGAATGAAACTTTTCTCCACGACGACGACGCACAAACTGAGCTTTGTTCTGCAAAATTTCAAATGTGCTTTCATCACTGAAGCAGACCTGTCAAAAATAAAAATAATAAATAAACATCCTTTCTGTTCCTTCTGTAATTATAAAAAATGGATAAACACTTTGTTTGTGAATAAATTATAACAACATACCGATCTCTAGAAGTCCACATCTTTATCACATCACTGTTTGGCCCACTTCAGACGCTTTGCTTTCATTGCAGGGGTTAGATTGGGCTTCCTGGCGGGCGGCAGGTCTTAAATTTTATAGTTTTTAATTTTCTTCGAACAGTGCGTTCAGAAGCATTCACATTAATATCTTGAAGTTGCGATTTTATCACTTTTGTGGTAGCAAATCTGTTTTCAAGGCATTCTTTAAAGATCTTTCTGACCTTGAGATGAAAATAGGATTTCTGCCGCATTTTTTCTTTCTTTTGGGGCTCAATTCTTCCCCTGACTCAATTTTCTTCTTTATTCGTCGTACACTAGCTTCAGAAACTTTCAACCTTCGTGATATTTCGCGGTTTGAAAACAATTTTGCATTCACAAGGGCCTTTACTTCTACTTTCTTACATGGTGAAAGATCACCTTTTTTTCAAATGCTGAAAGAGTACAAACTGATTATTTAAACGACGCACACGAAATAAACAAATAACTGCGTAATATAAAACTGTTTAATTAACAAAGCACATTTACCCACAGGAGCACGTCCGCAACTGAAGCATGAGCGAACGCGACTCGAGCAGGTTAGATTTGTTTACGTTCGCGTGTGAGAATTTATTAACTTTGTGTTGCCATGTGTGAAAAATAAATAAATATACAAAATATATAATAAATTTCCTCATTAAAAATCCATTGGATCTATGCTTAAATGTGAAAGTATTGCATATAAACTTATATAAATCAATTAATTATTAAAAAACAGGAGTGCGTCTAATAATTTGGCCAGGAACTGGAATAATTTCCCAAGAAAACACATACAGTTTATAAAACAACACCCATTGAATTTACGGGACTACAGAGAATTAGATGACATTACATCACAAATAACGTGTTTACTTCAATCTTTTATAAAGTATTTACCATAAATTGAAGTTAGCTACCAGAAATAACGTCACATGCTACCGAATGGCGACCACTATTATAAAATATTCAATGCATAAATATCTTATTGCTCGAGCTCTTAATCTGATGGCCATTCTCACCTGAGGACACAAAAAAGGATGTCAGGATGTAAAGAGTGTTTTTTTTCAGGTATAGAAGTTTAAGTTGGCATTACTTTCCAAGATGGCGACCGATTTAACAGCTGTCAAGTGATTTATTCTCAGTTTGGTTTGGCAATTCATCAAAACGATCATCAAGCAAGGCGTAGATTCGTCGAATGGGCCCAAAACGAGATTGCCGTTGTTCCCGATTTTCATTAGCGAATTTTGTTTAGCGATGAAGCGCACTTCTGGTTGAATGGCTACGTCAACAAACAAAACTGCCGCATTTGGAGTGAAGCTAATCCACAAGTGTATGTCGAAACACCGTTACATCCAGAAAAACTGACTGTTTGGTGCGCTTTATGGGCTGGTGGAATCATTGGTCCGTACTTCTTCAAAAACGATGAAGGCCACAACGTTACAGTCAATGGTGATCGGTATAGAGCCATGATTACTAACTTCTTCATTCCTGAATTGAACAATCATGATGTCTAGGAGCTGTGGTTCCAACAAGACGGCGCAACATGTCACACAGCTCGTGCCACAATCGATTTATTGAAAGACACGTTTGGTGACCGCCTAATTTCACGTTTTGGACCTGTGAATTGGCTTCCAAGATCTTGTGATTTAACACCGCTAGACTATTTTCTGTGGGGCTATGTAAAGTCATTGGTCTATGCGGATAAGCCACAAACGCTTGACCATTTGGAAGACAACATTCGCCGTGTTATTGCCGATATACGGCCACAAATGTTGGAAAAAGTCATCGAAAATTGGACGTCCAGATTGGACTACATCCGAGCCAGCCGTGGCAGTCCTATGCCAGAAATCATATTTAAAATGTAATGTCACAAGATGATCTTTCGAATAAAAAAAATTCATGTCAATCGAATAATACATCGTTGTTTTATTGCAATTTAAAGTTCTATGCCTCTAAAAAAACACCCTTTACAATGTGAAAACAAAAAAGAAGTAAATTAAATTCTTATCAAAGACAAATAAGCTGAGGGTATTTGTAATAAGCAATAATGGTCAAAATAATGTGTTAAATCGGTTGAGTCTCCACGGCGAGCTGTGAAAATCCTAGAGAAGGGTCCACTTAAGTGTCGTGCTTGCCACTTGTCAGTGTTTCAAAGTTTTCAGATTCTTATCAATGGTCCTTGTGTTGCTTCACAATTCAGCGTTAATAAACAATCAATCGATTCAAATAATTACACAAAACAAACTTTCATTATTATGAACTTATTTACTTATATAATCATTAATACTGGGAACAATGCGATTTTGAGCGTTGTTCACACGTTCCATTTTATGTTATGTAATACATTCCTATTAAAAATTTCAATAAATTCCGTAAAAAAGTTTTCCGAAAAAAAATTCCAGCACGGTTTTTTTAAACATTTTTTATAAACCTCTCTAAAAAACACTTACATATATATTTCTTTTTCATTTTAAATCTTAATTCCAAATCCCCCTTCTAATTTTTTTTTAAATTTCGGATTCTACACCATAATATTAGTATATCATAACAGGATTTATTTTTAAAATTCAAAATTAAAAACTAGTTATCGAACTGAAGATCATTAAAGCATTAGGTTTGTTATTGCTCTGTGTGATATATTTAATGAATTTCTTATTGATTATTTGGTTTATCTGATAAATTTATATTTAACTCAGTATATTTTCAATGAGAATTAATTTAGTGTGATAATTATTCTCTATAAAGTAAGTTCACATTTTTTTCACAAAGTTCATTATTGGTTACTATAATATTGATTATTGGTTATACTAAGTATGAAAGTAAACAACATTTTCCGATTTTCTATATATTGACATTTTTAAGAAAAGAAAGATTAATGTGGCGAATTATACTTTCTTTTGTAACAAAAATATTACGAGACACAAACCTTAGCTGGCATAAATTATAATGTAAATTACAATATAAAGTTACGATACGGCATTTTCTTTACTTTAAGATCTCCTAATTTCATTTTTTATTATCTTGCCATATCCGTTATTTTTCTATTTTGTTTACCTCAAGTTATGATTAAATTTTTAACTTCAAGCCAATGGTTTGTAAATTAATGAGCTAAAATATGTAAATAAATATATTAATTTTTATTCCTTCTAATATTAGTGTCTTAATTTTCTTCAAACTCTAAAAAATTTGTTAAGATACTTTAAAATAAATCTACACCTCATTACCTTTGACTAAAAAAATTAGTATTTTCATTTATTTTTTAAAATCTAAACCTCATTACCTTTAGCTAAAAAAATTAGTATTTTCATTTATTTTTTATCAAAAAATATGCATAAAACTTGACGAACCAGCTTGAATACTAATACTTGGAGTGTTATTTGTACTCCTAATTCAGTAAAACACAATATCCGATGAAATCACTCTCACTAAATATATCTGAAACCAAATCACCAGTTAAAACAAAAGATTTGATTTCAATTCACTTATCTAAAGATCACCTGAGAGACCATCATAATGCGTGATCAATTAAATAAAGACAAGCAATTCAGCCGAACATGAAATACTCAGCGACGATGAAATCGTACAATGCTTTATGGGATTGTGTACAATGAACCAACCTCTAGAATAGAACCGCACATCGGAGCGTAATGTGGATCATAGTTATTCACTAACAAAACGTTGAACCCTTCTTTATTGCTTAAATAATACCAAAAAGAAGATAATTGCGCATAAAAATTCAACTTGATAAATCTATGCTGCATCATTCTTGAGTAGTTATTGAAAATACGAAGCAGAAGAGTTCCTTTTAAGTACAGAACCTGTTTTTCAAATTTCCTAAAAATATATTAAATATTTCCCCGAAGAATATTTGAATTTTATTAATTTAGATGCTTATGTTGTAGTCATGCCCAATGAATGAGAAAGCTGGATGTGGTTGATACATCTTCCTTCATTAATTTATATAGAACATATTAACAAACACGGAACATATAAACTCACACAAAGCTAATATATATATATATATATATATATATATATATATATATATATATATATATATATACATATACAGAGTGTTTTTTTTCCAGGTATAGAAGTTTAAATTGGCATTACTTTCCAAGATGGCGACCGATTTAACAGCTGCCAAGTGATTTATTCTCAGTTTGGTTTGGCAATTCATCATGAATAGACTCACGCCTGAACAACGCTTTCAAATTGTGCAATTTTATTTCGAAAATAATGGTCGATTTTCATAAGCGAATTTTGTTTGGCGATGAAGCGCACTTCTGGTTGAATGGCTACGTCAACAAACAAAACTGCCGCATTTGGAGTGAAGCTAATCCACAAGTGTATGTCGAAACACCGTTACATCCAGAAAAACTGACTGTTTGGTGCGCTTTATGGGCTGGTGGAATCCTTCTCAAAAACGATGAAGGCCACAACGTTACAGTCAGTGGTGATCGGTATAGAGCCATGATTACTAACTTTTTCATTCCTGAATTGAACAATCATGATGTCCAGGAGCTGTGGTTCCAACAAGACGGCGCAACATGTCACACAGCTCGTGCACAATCGATTTATTGAAAGACACGTTTGGTGACCGCCTAATTTCACGTTTTGGACCTGTGAATTGGCCTCCAAGATATTGTGATTTAACACCGCTAAACTATTTTTGTGGGACTATGTAAAGTCATTGGTCCATGCGGATAAGCCACAAACGCTCGACCATTTCGAAGACAACATTCGCCGTGTTATTGCCGATATACGGCCACAAATGTTGGAAAAAGTCATCGAAAATTGGACGTCCAGATTGGACTACATACGAGCCAGCCGTGGCAGTCCTATGCCAGAAATCATATTTAAAATGTAATGCCACAAGATTATCTTTCGAATAAAAAAAAATCATGTCAATCGAATAATACATCGTTGTTTTATTGTAATTTAAAGTTCTATACCTCTCAAAAAAACACCCTTTATATATATGACAAAACACAAACGGTTTTTATAGTGATTACCAAGCAGCCTAACCCTTTCGTGGGCCATTTATTTCTCTTTTGAATTTCTGGCAGTTTTTCATGTTTTCTTAACAATTAAATAATAGCATTTAAGGAAACATATTTTATTTTGCCGAATTTTATGTTTACATTTAAATTGTAGGGGTGGGAAGAATACTCTCCAAAGAAAAATTCCCCGTCATAAAGAAAATTAAATTTAATAGTGATTATTTGCCATGAAAGGATGAAAACTCTGCTACATTTCCTGCTGCATCTGTAGTTGGAAACCCTCTTTGGCATATGATTTCCCACATTGGCTAAGCGTACATCATCCGGAACTATACATTTATTTACTTGGAAACTAGCAGGACGTCCTTTCCTCTCTTTTTGAGAAATATCCGTCTATTAGCTTAGGAGGTAATGCTTTTCGGAATGTTAGCAGGTCTATATATATAAACTTCTGTTTTTCTTTTGTTCACTTGCCACAGTATGTAATTAAATATGATGGCAAGGTCAATAAGAAAATAAAAGGTACGATGCCACCATTTTACATATCTTCTGGTTTTGGTATGTTTCTTTTCTTTTATCGAAGCGATCAACCCCTTCCAGTTCGTTATATACGGCGAAAACTTTTGGACAAGGTACTTGTTCAGTACCAAATTTTTTTTGTCCGCCTTATAGATGCCATAATCGCAGAATTATGTGGAGCAGCACCAAACTGAAGCGGTAATTAGTCTTCCCGTCCTTATAATAGCAAGGCCAAAATATCTTATAATGAATTTTGCGCTTCCCATAGGTGTATTTTGTAAGATCATGTAGATGGGAAGTAATCTTCCCAAGGCCTAAGAAAGGGTTAAAACTTCCGGAACATTTTAATCTTTATACAAAATTATGCTAACCAGAAGTATATAACTCCTAATTCAGTTATTACACGAAGTTAGAAGAAGATAAACGTGAATTATATATATATATATACAGAGAGAGAGGACTACGGCAGATATACCCTTTCT
Organism: Trichonephila clavipes; assembly: GCA_019973935.1. NCBI lineage: Eukaryota > Metazoa > Arthropoda > Arachnida > Araneae > Nephilidae > Trichonephila > Trichonephila clavipes. The sequence continues at coordinate 1,201,990 of BMAU01021331.1, read as the reverse complement.
TTGCACAGATGAGTTGAAAAATATAACAATCGGGATGGAGGGATAACAAAATAAATAAGGTCAAAATTTAATTAATAATTTAAGTGAATTAATTGCTCATTAGATTCCATAGAAAGAGAGGAAGATTTAACAAATAAAATAGCAACGACAAATTAATAAATACAGCTGAATTTTCGGAATTACCCAGGTACATTTGTCATTCCATATATATAAATATTATCTAGTCATCTATATAAATTTTATCTTTTATGCAGCTGTGGGAGATGATTTCTGTAAAACCTGTTCTTACCAGATCTGTAATAAACGGAAAATACATGCTGCCAAATTTAAAATCTATAAGTGTATAGTTCCGGAGCTTTCATGGTAAGTAATTGAGTCATTTTTCTCTTAAGTAATACACAGAAAGATGCTGCCTTTTACATTTATGTAACTCCCATCTGTTATTGTTTTCCTAAAAACCATTTTTATTCCATCTCTCCTGAACATCCCTGCCAAATTTCAAGTCTATAGGTCTAATAATTTGGGGGGTTCTCACGAAAAGTGAGTGAGTTGCTTTTCTCGGGCACGTGTGTGTGTGACGGCTTACCCGGGTTTTTAATGATCTAAAGTTTCCCATGTATTCTGGAAAACGAGTATCCACTGTACTTAATCTTCCAATAACTTCACCATGATACAAGTTTCGAGAAATGCGCATAATTTATGAAATGAAATGCCGTCTCATAGCAATACCTTCAACTGAGATAAGGAAAATCCCATTACCATCGATCCCGTTTTCTCAACACTTGAACAAAACAAGACTTATCATGAAAAAAAAAAAAAGCATACTGCTTCATAAAAATGCTACTTATCCGAAAAATCGTAAACACTCTTCACGCTCTACCTCAAATGCCAATAAAACCTCGTGGAGAATTCTGCTGTTTTATTGCACCGAGAAGTGGTTGCAGTAATCCAGGAGAAATACCCCCAGCAATACTCAGATCATTTTCAGCTGCAGAACTCTGTTTCGTGTGTAGACCGAATACAAAAATGTAGTGTTCTTCATACCAAGTTTCATGTAATATGCTGTTATATATGGGGGGGAATGCATATTTTCTGATATTTTTCGGGGGAATGACTCCAGTAACATCTTTCAGATTTGTTTACTATAATGACGTTTATAATATCATTTGAGATTTCGTTAGCTATTTATCGGTATTTACAAAAAAGGGGGGAAATAATAAAATTTAATTAGTTGTTTATGCTACATATAAGATATTTTTATATTATATATATATATATATATATATACAGAGAGAGAGAGAGAGAGAGAGATGTGTGTAACTCTCTCTCTCTGCGCAAATGCTAACCCACACAATCAAGTAATATTGATAAAAAAAATATTTTTCTTATATTTATCAATTATGTTGTTGTTACTTATGCCACCTGATCGACAGTAACATCAGATCAAGGCCCATGAAATTTATCGCGGCCATTTATCAATTAAAAATATTATAAATGAATCGAGCCTTTTATAAAAATGAGGCTTCTTAATAATATGTAATTTTTATTTTCCTCAATGTAATTTACAATACAATGAATTCTTAATAATAATGATGATGATGGTAAATTCATTCTTAATATAAATCTTAATTAACCTATTATCCATGTTATGCTTTAAATTCTATACATTCTTGTGGACAAAAGTAATATACTTATGTATGTTTGAATGCATGGTTATCTGCTCACAATGACTTGAAAAGTCTTTGGGGTTGAAGGCTGCTGATAGTTACTATCTGAAATTGCAATACTTAAAAACGAACATAAATTGAAAAAAAGGAAGCATTTGCATGAAATGAATACTTAGCAACTTCAAGGAGCAGTTCAACTCCTAGTTTACGGAGTAGAGTCCATCTGATTATAATAAGAATAATAATTTCCTCCTATATTATTAAAAACATAGATGTTTCTCAAAATACTTTTACGAGAGTTAATATTTACTTTACGCTTTTTGAGTATGGTAGAATTTGAAAGACTGAGTTAATATTTGACTAAAGAGTAGTCCTAAATAAAATGAAAAAATTTAAACATATATTTAATAAGCAACAAACATGAAGTATAAAAATATTTTTTTTAAATCTTACAAGTAACATAAAAAAAAATTTATAAGTCAATTCCTACTTAGATTAACAAAGAAAAATTTTATTTTCGTTATTTTTTATCAAATAGTTATAATTAATATAAATATGTATATACATATGATAGAATCACAGCATTAAGTGTGTGATTACACTATTAATTATCATTAAAGTATCGTATTTTCATCCAAAACAATCGTATATGTAAAATTTCAGTTCAACTGAATGCTTGAAAACGTGAGAAAAAAAAAACCTTTTCAAGTTTTGACACAAGTCACCAAAAGGGTTGCCAAAAATGATGCCAACATGGCTGCATTTGTAATTCTTTAAATAATTAGTTTTAATCAATTAATTTGTATTAATTATAGTTAAATCATTGTATTGTCATCCAAAATAATCATGTATATAAAATTTCAGCTCAATTGAGCGCTTTAAAATGTATTTTATAAAGGATTGAAATTCCACCAAGATAAGCAAATAAATAAATATATAGGAGTGTGAGCTAATAGTAGGAATTGAAAAAAGGTAATTAATTACAACGCACTATACTAAGGAAACTAAGAATTATGGTTAAGGGTTTAATATTAAAGGGTAGCCAAAGTTAAATTTATAAATCATACTTAAGTGTAACATATATAATACTTGTACATCTGGTACACGTACAAATATATTTTTTATTGTCAATTTCTTTATAAGAGTGTATCAGTATTTTTGGATTATTTTATGCAATAATATTTTTTCCTACTTTTAAATGTTCGTGCAATTTCTAATTCAGTGGTTTTGATCTATTATTAAAATAAATAATATACCTATATTAAAAGATGTTTCGAATTTTAATACGCTTTTCCTGTTTAAAACCTCAGTATCAGAAACAATGACTTAGTATGGAATTTTGCCTTTAGAATTATGGAATTCCAACATTTAAATTATGCCAAATTTCTACACGTCTATGGTTGTATTTGATTGATATGTTTATTTATGTACTACTTTTTTATTATTGACATCATACTCTCTGAAATTCTATGCCACGCCAATATGAGATGCGACAGATTTAACATGCATCAGCCATTCTGCACGGAGGGTCTTAAATGGCACCAAGAACCCAAGACCTGGCAAAAACGATGTCAACCCAAGTTCACCATCATGACCATTCGACTCCCTCGCTACATGTTACAATGCATAAAAGCTCAAAGATGGCGCTGTTAGGGCATTTTAAGTGAGTGAATATTAAAGCCGCATTGTTCAGCTACTCAAGGGCTTTTGGAGGCGGACCTCATAATTCTGAACCATGGTCAGGTGACGAAGACGACACCTGAGCTGGCACCGCCTCTCCTAACTACTACAACAAACTAACGGAGAACGTTTGAGCTCCCTATAGACCACTCCCTAAAGGCCGTATCACACGTACATTTTTCATGCAACTTTTTCTTCTAATTTTTGGCCATTTGTCAATCTGAGGGGGAAAGGTTGCCGTTAACAAAACGACATGCTCTGACATCAGCCGCGCTCGATCTCCACATTGAAAAATTACTCACCGATTTTTCTGTTTCGAAAAACGGACAGAAACTAAAACTATTTCTTTTATTTCGCTGGCGCTTTTGTTGATGAGCGTAAACAGAAATTGAGCACCATCCTGTTTAAAATATTATACATCATTAAAATATTATACGGCGTATCTGATGTGTTAGACGAAACCGAAGCCGTCATCTTGTTTATGAGGTGGGACGCCGAAGAACCCCATTGGCTAGAATTTCAAGCAACTTTTATTTAGAACAATTTTTTTGAGCTCACTAGCAAAAAGTTGTTCGAAAGCCGTTGCTATAGCAACTGAGGAAAAATTGCACGAATTGGACGAAAAATTGCTTGAAACGTGTACGTGTGATACGGTCTTTACACGATGGGTCTTCAGCAGTACTAGGCTCGAACTCATGACACACCGGCCATGAGTCCGTTACCTTGACCACTAGGCTACCACAAGCTACAACAGATTTTAAGAAAAAAATTTTATAGGAACTTGTACGCAATAATGAATAAAAATGTTTGTGTATATAATGATATTCTTAATATTATGTTAAATTTTGAGGCAATTTCCGCCGCCTAACAAAAGATATAACACACTGACAATTTCATTATCACTTAGCTCTTTTGAAACTGCACTTTGCTATTACATTATGTTAGGGATTTTTAAAAAAAACCAAATGGTTTTTTTCAACATTTTTAGGGTTTAAAACCTAAGCTGAATTAGCTTTACGACTAATATTGCTCTTTGTTGCCTGCGCTTGGCAAAGTCTGCTTAACAAGTAAATACGCTTCGTAATTCTGAGTTACAGTCGAATGCGAGATCGATACCTGATCAGGTATAAATTATGAGAAATTTATTTTTCGCTGAATATAAACTTTTGAAATACGAAGGGTTTAAATTTCGTGTTAACATATGAATTTCAAATAAAACCATTGCTTTTTGGAACTAAATTTCTTACAAACCTTGCACATTTTTTCAATTTATCCCTGTTTAATTATTGAGCTTAGAACCTAATTGATATCTCACTAAAATCATGAAAACATCCCGCTTTGTCTAACCTTAATACTTCTCGCAGCGATAAATATTTAAAACGACATTTCTCGCTCTCTCTCCTACTAAAACGGAACAGTTGCAGCAAGAATTTCTAGAAACAAAACGTTCCACAGCAGGGAAACTCAAAGAATCAAAACAGATGTGTCAAGGCGCGTTAATATTTAACGTTGTCACGATTCCGTTTCACACCGTTGAGTCACAGAACTGTTGAAATACGAGTATTTTGCTGGAGGTAAGGGAGAGGGAGAGTGTGGAGGAGATAAACAGAGAGACTGACATTTCCAATAAGTGCCATGATTGCTAGCCTGACAACCTTCGAAGTTCGTTTCGCCTGCCAGCCAGTGACATCTGGTGGCGAAGAGACAAACAATATGAAGAGGAAAGAAAATTATTCAAGGTTTCGGGTAAGAAAAAAAAAAAAAAGTAGAGAGGAAACTCGAAAGATTTTTTTTTAGTTTGTTTTGTAACCGATTGCTTTGATCAAAAAGAGAGAATTTGGATTCATATTTGCACAGCAATTTTGTACTTCCTGATTTATAAACCAGTTCTTTACGTTATTTTCAGTGAAATGATTTTCAGCAAAAAGGAATATTTTTACACACACAAAAATGTAACTACATTAACACTTTAGAGTAAAGTGTATACGTTTAAAAAAGTGAAATTATATATATATATATATATATATATATATATATATATATATATATATATATATATATTTTAAATACATTATTTATTCAGAAAACTTCCTTAGTCCTTAGAAACTAATTAAACATAACGCTGAAATACTTTTTAATGCTTTTATTAAGATGAGTATTCAATAATAATATAATTCGTTAGTTTTGAAATTTCATTCTAATCCGTTTTCCAATACCTCACATGCAACATCAAGAATGTAACAACAAACACAAAATAGAAATTATTTTCTAAGGTAAAAAGCAACATATATATGCAAAGGGTATTCACATTATTCTAACTTTTTTTTTATTTTCAAAGATATGATCATTCAAACTAACCTATTCAAATTAGGAAATAAAATTCCAAATAACGTAATTTCTGATGTTCGTATCAAAAAACTAAAAAATTAGATTTCTTATAATAATATTTGTGATTAATCTTTCCAAATAACACTTTCAATAGTAGCCAATACTATGCTGTTTTCTGATGCTAAACTGTGTCAGATCAAACTAAAAAACAATAAAAATTGCGTTGTTATTTCTTATGGAAAACTATGTATAGATATTAAAAACAAATTTATTCCTCGCCCACGATAGATTTAAATCTATTAATATAATAAAGATTTAATCTGCTTACCTTTTAATATTATTTAAATTTCCTAATTGGGAAAATAAAATATATTTCAGTTCAAAAATATTATGCAAAAATATATTTCTGCACTAGACAGATAATTGCAGAAATTGCTCATTTTCATAAAAACAACAAATTGCTCAATTTTACAGAAAGCAATAGAATGAAAAATATTTCTATATGCTTATGAATTAAAGAAAGGAAAGGAAATAATTTAAAAGGGGAGTTTCATAATAAATTTAAATAAAATTGATTAATTTGTTGTTTGAATTGTTGTTTTTTTCCAGTTAGGTATCTTTCTACGCCTATTTATATTTTTACTTTATGTAAAAATCTAACTTTACTTAAACTTATTATTTATTCGACTTTTATTATTATTTCGATTTTATTATTTACTATTTAAGTATCATTTTAAAAGTTTTTTTTTCATTTCCTTTTAAAAATATTTTAAAGCAAAAGCTCAAAATTAAATTTCCAAAAACTATTTTGAGATTTCACTGATTAAATAGGCAAATATCTGATGGGATTTCGTTACATAAAACTTGCTATATAAGATTATGCACTAATTATCGAAAAAAATTCATAAAAGACACGTAAATGGAAATGTAATTCCCTTTTGAATTATTCAAATCCTTAACTCATTTTTATTTCGAGCAGTTAAAACTGCACAACGCTTGAAAGTTTTAAATAATGGACCTAAATCACCTTCAAATGTTTTCATTTTGGATAATTCTATTTAATATTATTTTAAATTAATATTATTTTAATTTATTATTTAAATTACATCAATATTTTTTATCAATGGTGAATTTAACACTCATGAGAAAAAGAGCAATTTTACTTAAGTCAAAATTTTTGGCTACATACAAGGTCAGTACAAGCGATGGACCCAGTTTTAAAAAATCATATTATCGAAACTACTACACGTACTACATTGTGTGTTGTCCATACCACATACATACCAATTTATAATCCAGTTCGTTCCATACATTTTGTAGCATCACTCTATCAATCAGTGCTGGTTTATCCACTAGGCGCTTTGGACAGGCGGCCAGGGGTCCAGAGGGGTCTGAAGGGGCCCGGATAAGCTGGAGATAGCGAGATTTTCTGGTTATAAATTTCGATCCTCCAGTGCCAAGGGTGCCCGTAGATCTTCTGTGCCCCAAGTCCGAAATAAGCTTAAATCGGCACTGATATCAACGGTTCATAATGCTGCACAAATGCTTACTTGTCGTCCTCTGTTATTTGTGTGGTCAATTGCAAATGATACGGCTGGAAATTTAATTTTTTCCTAAAATTTTCAATACTGTTTTTGGGGCATTCCAAGTTCACAGTCGGCAACTCTCGTAGACTTCCCATAAATTTGGACTGCTTTTCTTTGTACACAAGTAACCTGTTTTCTTAAATTGATGATACAATCGCAGAATGCTCTTGTTGGATGGTGCTCCTTTTCCATAGCGATATCTAAATGCACACTGCACCGAAATAACTGAAAAACCCATGCATACTGTAATACGCAAAAACACTTCTTTGTCATTGCCACGATGTTTGGATTTCAATCATGGTGTAATGACTTCAAACAGCTGCGGGGTAAACTATTTATTACACAGTATGAAAATCAACAAAAAATATTCTAGTACAATTTAATTGAAAAATGGGTCCACAGATGCAGAGTCTCTTTCGCTGCAATGTCTTTATATCGCTCGCATAAACATATTAATTAAAGGAAACCCTTAGAGAAATGTCCTATGCATTTGATATGTCAAAGGGGCCACAGTTCGCTTTCGGTAATTCCTCACCGAGTTTAGGTGAGCTTGTTGACTCTATCTCCATCGTGCGGTTGCTGATTCAAACCTTCTCGGTTCGAATCCGCTTTAATTCGTCGACTCCCAGGTATCGTTCACTCTGAAGTATATCGCTAGCGAGAGGCCTCTTGGGTTCTCTCTAGTCAAAGTCTGTCCTCTTGAACCCCTCGCTCTCCCTTCTTAAACCTCTCGTTTCCCATGGTCACTCATCGCCTATCATTTTGATCTCTTTTCCGTCGGTCGCTTATAGCGGGAGTCTGTTTGGGCGCATAGTGAGAGTCATACCCTGCAGATCCGTGAGAAATCCGAAAGCACATTGTACCGGCGTCTCTTTTCATCTTCCGGACTGGCATGGGAAAAAATGATCAGAATTTTTGACCACCCATTTGCGAAACTTTTTTCCAGCAATTAGGAAAACGAACGGATCTTTCCCACGTTTATCGGCATCCCCTCTTAGCAATTAGGTGAAAGTGACTGGGTACATCACAGCGGCAATCTTAAATGAGCTTTTGATAATTGGTAGGGAAAAAAACTTAGTATATTTCTCTTTACATGCATGTATCACTTATTGTAATGTATGCAGAAGTTCCGAAAATATGATTTTTTTTAAATAGGGTGCCTTCTTTGTACTCATCTTGTATATATTTAAGCAATCATATTTTTGTGAGTGCTGTTCAAAAGAAGTTTTTAATTTATTTCGTCAGAAAATCTTTTTAAATTAAGGTGGGATATATGTTTTACTCTTCAAAAAATAAACCCGATTATTATCAATAATAGCCAATGGTTATTAATATTAAATGCATCGTTTAATTAATATGATAATTTATACGCATGAATCACACTACCAGTTATTATTCATAATTACCAATAAATTTGTCCTGTGTGATTAATTAGACATAATTTATTGAAACCAACTTTAAGGTATCCGACTGAATTCGAAGACAATTTTCTAAAATATGACTTAAATAATTATTTAATTGTTATTTTTTTAAGTAAGTATGTCTTAAAACTATAAAAATACATCAAAAAGAATTTTTTGAAAAAATATTTTTCAAAATATTGAGAAATCTCTGTACCAAAATATTACAAAAATTTACTCCTTCGCTAACAGCTCTGAAAAAATATATGTTACAAAAACAAATTAAATTTTTGCAGGAATACCATTCTTTAATGTTTAACTAAGCTGCATACTAAAAAAACTCGTTTTACAATTAAATTAAAAAGAATACAGGTGTTCAAAATAAAACACTCAGAATTTTTTTTTTAAAAAAAAACCTTTTTTTTTCTTATAAAATTATAATAAAAAAGTTACTGAAAGTGAATTTATCACAAAGCATTTTTTATACAAAAAATAAACTCAAAAGATTTCATAAGAATATCTCGATTACTTTAAAGGATATCACTGTTACTGTGAACCATTATGTATAAAAATAACGTTCTTCAGAAAATGTAAAATTAAATTTATATTTGTAATACAACTCTTTATAGATTTAAGAAGGTATTAAAACTCTCCAAGTTTGCGCCTAGGACCTTCCTGAAGCTCATACTTCAAACTTTTGCCTTTTTGGAGGGCCTTTCTTTTTTAAGAGACAGTTTCTAATCTAATTTAGAATGCCTCGTTGAATCAACAATTCTCGTATTGTCAAGGTACCCATCCCTTCATTGCAGACCCTAATTCCATTCCTAACTTTTTAAGTTGAGGTAATAGACCAGCAAACCTAGAATTAAAAAGTATTGCTGCAAGATAAATCCCTAAGTGGAGTGTTTGTAGCTCAACAAAGGTCTCTTTCGGGGTTATACTCCATACGACATTGTTAAGACTTTCATTGTAGTTCTGAGTTTTTCCACGAAGAGGCATTTTCTTTGGAGTTTTCAATCTCAAAGATCTATACATATGTCTTTTTACTAGAATTAATAACTGAATTTGGAAGATTTGCTGATTTTTCTTTCAATGTATCTCCATCAAATTTTGCTCTCTGGAAATCTTTTCTTTTTTTTTGGTTTCACTGATCTTATTTTTGGCATTTTAATTTAATAAAAAATAACTATAACTATATAAAAGTACTAATAAAAAAGATCTAAACAGGTCTATTTTTGAACCCAACTGATGAAAAGATAGCAACTCGTTTAAATCAAAACAAACATTGCAATCAATTAACTGTTAACTGTTTGCACTTCTAGTTATGAAATTTTTAATGCGCTATCAGAAAATATAACATTAATGTACTGTATAACTTATAATAACGATAGCTTTAAATTCAGATTTTCTCCGGGCCTTCTTGAAATATTCTTTTATTTCTAGTAGTGAGCTTCCTATATGCGTAATTTTCTACAAACAACTATAAATGTTACAAAGATTTTCTTGCTCATTTAAAGTATGCATATATGTTACGTTTTGTAACTAGCTCCATTATATTTCAAAAATGTATGTTTTATTGTAACAAAACGTGTTTAAAAAGAAACCATGAATGTTTCAACAGAAAATTTCAAGAAAGGCTTCCATTGTTATATTTTTATTCAAATATTTTTTCTAAAAAAAAATAGTTTTCAAATGGAAATAGCAACTATTCAAGTCTCAAATCCCCAAATATTCCAAACAATATTCGAAAACAGGACGAAGGGAAAAAACCTAAAAATGTAGAAACTCTATACCATTACTTTTACGAAAATTCTCAATATCGCTGTTCTAGAACGCGACAGTTTCGATGTGTTGCCAAACAGAGAATCGAAATGCAGCACTCCGGTCTTTACTGTTTGTCAGAATGTTTCGAAACTTCAGCAGCGACACATTTTTATGCATTCGCAATATTTTAGCCGCGAAAGAGATGCGATTTGAATGTCAGGCCTTTCTGCCAGACCTTCGAGAAAGTGGATTTGTTCGACTGAAATTGCGAGACGAAAATATTTATTCAGATCTTATTATTTACGGCAGAATGATTGATAAATCTTCTTTAGGACGTGAATTACTTGGCAGTTTTGTTGAGTATTTATGGTACAACAGTAAAATTTTCATCATTGCTTTTGGTTTTAAGGAATTAGCTTTTTTAAAAAGATTTCATTGCTTATAAAAAACAGTGGGGTGAAACAACAGCTGAATTAATAAATGATAGATTGTATGTTACTTAATGCTATATTCTACTGTTTTTATATGTTCATATATAAAAAAAATACCACACACGTAAATTAATTACAAATTTCTTATAACAAATTGTTAAATATTTAAATTATCACTTCATGTAGTGTCATATACTTTGTTTCAATCTAAAATAAAGAATCGATTTAATATATATTTGAAAACTAAAAATTAATATGCTCAAATGTATTATAAAATACCAGCCGTTATCCACCCGCTTCGCTTGGTAATTCATGATGGTGTATTAGTATGTACTGTTTATGCATACATATAAGTTATTGATATCTAAGTCCTAGCATTAAGAATTCGATCGTATTGAAAAATATACCTATGCCTGTAACTCTCGCCTCTTGATATCAAAAGAGAGAACAGAGCTTCTAATTAACATTTTTCAATAATCTATAATAATAAAATTAAAGTAGAATGATGTTTTGCACTCTCTCGTAACCTAATCACCGAGTAGATTTCCACAAACCGATTTTCAGTGGGGATTTCTACTTCGTAAAATAAACATGCGTGCCAAATTTCGTCTAAATCTAACAGAGCAAAAGCGGAATTTTTATTATCAATACCCCACCATTGAGAGTAGATTTCCAAAAGAGCTTTTCTTAGCGGATTTCAATTCAACGAAAGAAACATGCAAACGAAATTTCATTATTATAATCCTAGTAGTTCAAAAACGGGAATGTTTTTGTCAATACCCCCGAGTAACCCCCATCCCCCCAGGAATCAATTTCCGTAAAATCTATTCTTAGTGCATTTCTATTCAACAAATGAAACATGCTTAACAAATTTCATGTATGTGGATCTAGCAATTCAAAAACAGGAATTTTTTCTATAATTCCCCTTGACCCCTCGCAACACCCTTCGGGAGCCAATTTTCACAAATCTCTTTGTTAAAGGAACTTTTTTCCATGAAAGGAACATGCGAGCCAATTTTCAAGCAAGTACATCTAATAATTCAAAAATGGAAATAACTATCTATAACTCCCCCTCCTTAAGCCCCTGCAACGCCATTTAGGGGTTCGATTTTCGCAAAATTCGTTCTTAGCGAATCTCTATTCCATGAAAGGAACATGTCCACCAAATTTCAAGTCTATAGGTTTCATAGATCCGGAGATATGATGAGTGAGTGAGTCGCTTTTTTTCTCCTTTATGTACATAGATATTTATTATTTTTTTAATATATATAATATTCAATTTTGTTTTGTCTGAATACTTTTCCCTCTTGTTATAAAAAGATAGGTTTGTTCTATTATTTTAAGCCAAATTGTTGTATTTAATTAAAACTATTCAATGAATTCAATATTTGAATACCTTTTTATGGCACTTTAATTTCGTATAAACTGATAAAAAGCGATTTTTTTTCAATTATGGAAGAATTGTATGGAAATTTAGTAGATAAAATATAATTCAAATTCTAATTTTCATGGATAACGAAATACATTATCCTTTGGTAAAGGGGAAAAAGGCAATTTTATAAACGTTTTTTTGCCACTTTTTTCGTCTTAAAAATTCATACTCTGAGAAAAACGCCATAAAACTTGTTCGTAGATAAACCAGAAAATAAGGTTGATATGAAGAAAATAATAGGTAAAGGAACGTATTAGTATGAATCAATACGTTTGAAAAACTATCTAATATTGATCAGCTTGTAATACATCATACTGCCATAATGGTAAAAAACGGCAGAAAATCCTCACATAAATTAATTTTGCTTTATTTGAAATCTCATTATAATTAGTTATCCAAAAAATAATTTCCCCTTCACTAAATTATACTAGAATTACCAGAAATGTAATGCAGCACTACCACCAACACATTTCCTTACATACTGCTACAAAAGCTTTTATTGCCTTTGTGCAGCTCACAACAAGGGTAACACCTTGAGAATGAGGAATAGCAGTCATTTTCTTCCTCTCCATCTGTCCATTAATCACCTCAACCATCTCCTGGCACAATAAACGAGTAAAATGAAGGCATGGCCACCTACAAGCAGTTATGAGAGGGTCATTTTGGACCGATGTCTTTCGACAACTCGCCAATTGACCCTCAAGCCCATCCATCAGAAGGATGGAAGGTGGAGGAATGAAATGGGGAAAAAATGTAAGAACTCTACACCCACTTTTTCTTGGAGAATTCTTCACGTAAGGACAGAGAAAGAGGAAGATATATCCTCCCCCTTTTTATTTATTTTTCGACTCTTTTCCGTTAACAATCCTGTCTATCAAGAGAAGAAAGGAATTTGCTTTTTTTTCTCTGCACTCGGTTCATCAATTAGTGTAGGTAACCAATGATCGATTTTTGAGGAAAGGAGTTGTTCTTTTAGGGAATTAATTGTTTTATAGAAAATATATTATACGATTTCGAGTTTTTCTTGTTGCATTTTCCTCGGGTACCGTATGTGTTAATGTCATTCTATTGGGGTAAAATGAGATACATTGAGAAATTCCTTTTATTGAAAGAATGGTTTTTATTTTGAATATTTATATAGGTCCAGAGTCATACAAGACGAATTATGAATTAAAATAATTATTTTATATATTTGACTAAATAGCTCTTCAATATTTTTTTTCAGAGTAAAAGTTACAGACACACAAAAAAGTTCTGCTTGATTTAAACAGAATAAACTAACAACTAAACATAAAATAGTTAAGATTATGATTGAATAAATTCCGAAGAGATAGAATCATACTGAATCTAAAATCTTTTTACGTTAAATTAAATTCATATAATAGCGACAACGCGGTAGGTCAGGGGTGGCGAACCTTTTTGGATGAACGTGCCATTTTTTCTAAAAAAAGTGTTTAATGGGGTTTGAGACGTGCCGTCAAATAATTTTGACTTGTGATTTTTGGGGAAATAATAATAAAAAAAATTAAATACTAACCACTGAAAACACTTTATTTACTATTAAAAAATACATTTATAGTAGTAAATGTTTTGGATATACGTGTAATTCAAATTAAAGTAACATTAGTGTGACTTCTGTTGTTGCCGATTAGATGACAAATAACTTGCATTATGATTGTAAAATGTTACTTTTAGCAGAACACATGCTAAATTAGAGTCATCTGCCAAATTGTTTTCTAATTGAGTCTTAAATGTTATTCATCTCTGAAAATAATCATTCGCGGGCATAGGTAAATGAAAATATGGTTAAAAAAGCATGAGCCAGTTTCTTCAAACAGTTAAATGTATCTGGAATTGAATTCTATGTTTCAAAAATTTCGTTACTGGCATTTTTACTTATACTGCTTGTTAATTTTCTGTTTCAATCAACTCCAAGATTTTTCTTGTTTTAATAAATTTTTGAATCCATATTGAACTAGACTGGTAATCAAGCATTTCAAATTCTTCAATTTCTTCCAATCGAATTGGGACAAGTTCAGTTTATCAAATGAAGTCAAATCAGGGTACATAGTAATTATGGAAATAAGTTCTTGAATAACTTTTTCTTTATCTGATTTTTTCAAGTTCGGGAAGTACTAGTAGTTTCTTGTAATGATATCGTTTCTGAAAATATGCAATTTAGCGTCAAAAGCATTGAGATCCCTCTTGAAGATAATATTTTTTGTTTGTGTCTTGAGGCTCTACATTCAATTCTCTGAAATGTTGGCATTTGTCTGTAAAATCGCGACTGATCACTCGCGTTTATTCGTAATACTTCGCAGTGAACTTTGTTATTTTGAACTAAAATGCTAACCGTTTTGATCGAAGACGTGCCCAAGTAATTGTGTCGCATGCCATCAATACGCGTGTCATTGGTTCGCTATCCCTGCGGTAGGTGATGATATTACTCTTTCGAAATTCACAACTCAAAGCATCAGTTTCTCCTTTGAGCCTCGTACAAAAATATAGTTATATATTAAAGTTAAAAAATTCATTTCGCTTTATTTCTTTACGTCTTTGAATCTTTACAATTCAGAATGAAATCGATTGAAAAATCAAAATGACATTTGTAAAATACAGTCATCATTAAAATAAGCACAATTTTAATCAAATCGTTTTGAAAATGTTTCTTATTTTTAAAATTGTATATATATTTATTTATTTGACTTCTCTATATAACACAAATGGCTTAATTCTCTGAAATTGTTCTTTCATGTTAGTCAAACCTTTTAAAAGAACGCGTTGCTGTCACCCAAAGTTTTGAAGAAGGAAACATCTGCTCAAAATTTAGTGACACGTGTATGGTTTTTCAAGTAATGTCAAACAGAGGAAAATATTCAAAAGCAAAGCCAAAACTGATGTTGAAATTATTGTCACATTTTCCCTACATCTACTTTTTATTCTTTTTTGTCAGTGATTGGATTTTAATAGTTTCCTTTTATATTAATCGATTAAGCCATGAAAGGTTCTTCAAAAATACTTTATCAATCAAATGTTCATTTTTTCTTTCAACTTCCACTTACTTGTACATTTTTATTTTTGAATTTTCATATTTATATCAAAAGAAAATAATGAATCTTTTAAAAAGGTTTGTTTTACACACGTTTGTCATTAATTATTTCATAAATAATGGATTCCAAAATGTGAATTATTTTCAATCGAGCATTTTATTTAATGTTTATACACTTGGAAACTTTATAAAATAATGATTAGAAGAAAATCAACTATGAAGCCATTATTTATTTTTAAAAAACATTAGAAAAATAAAAAAATCTATTAAATAATATTTTTCCATTTCGATATATTTACATATCAAAGTATTCTAATTATAATGAAAACTGAGTCCATAATAACTGCTTCCCCCTTTTCATCGTCATTAAATCTGCAGCATTAGCATTAGTAAGTGCATTTCATCAACAAAATGTCGGTTAAATTCTTCAACTTTAAAATGATGAAATCTATGTTTCACTAAAAAAAAATTACGCCTATAACTTTAAAAAATTCAAAAGACTGAGGTAAAACTACTTTTATTTTCCCATTATTTTTTCTGTAAACATTCTGGATAGTTTGTCTTGTCTTACGCACAATTTATTAAGTAATTTATCATGTAGAACTAAAATATCAAGTTCAGATTTATAATTGTTATTTTTCTTTTAAAAAAAATCGTTTATATGCCATATACGTTTATGATACAGGTACTCAACAGAATTTTTTTAACGACCTAACTAGGAAATTCGTTGCATTATTGGACATTTGTCGTTTGCATCTATTTATTCAGCATATTATAATGAAATGCAAATAGTGACTTTTGAAATGACTATTCTAGAAATACAGTGGACCGCAAAAGTGTTCATACACTTGCAATTTCCAATAAAATGTAATGTTTTCGACAAATAAAAATAGATATATCGGAATCGTAATTTTTTTATGATATCTACAACTTGTTCTTAATGGAACAACATATAATCAATTTTTAAAACATAATATAGCTATTATTATGAAAAATTAATAACCAAAAACCTACTAAAAAGTATGTCCGCAGAAAAGAGTCTTTGTGCACTTTACAAAAATCTCAACATAGCTTTAAATATCGTATTTCTTTCTTAATTTAGTACTTAGTAAGATATCTTTTAGCGCCCACAACTTTTAAGCGTCGTGGTTTAGTTTTCATCTGGTTTTTTTTTTTATAATTTCTGCATTGATGTTCCTTCATTCTTTCCTGTGATTATTGTTTTTACTTAACATTTTAATTATATATGTCATGTTTTCTTACTTTAAATTCAAATTCTCACCAAATATGTTCTACTCGCTTAAAATTAGGTGATTTAAGATGTGTTTTCAGAATTTAGGGACAGTTGTATGAGTGCAGTGGCGTATAATGAGAGCAGTGGTGCTTGGTGTCATTATATTGTTAACAAAAGAAGACGTCTCCTATATCAAAATTTAGCGCGGATAATTTCAAATTGTTCTTTAAAATATTTAAGAGTAGAGCTCATTATTCCCAATACTATCAAAGAATACCAAACTACCTAATCTTGATGTCGATTTACACCCCCACGCAAGAATGCCTCCACCTCCATGCTTCAACAAAGAGGTGGAGGTGTTTTAGTTCTATATAAAGTTTTGGGATTAAGTTCTTCACTTTTTCTTTTATGAACTATTATCCGCCTTTCGGAACCAAAAATTTTCGATTTTCTGTCATCTCAACCAATTTTCTGTCAATGTGTTCAATTTTCCGGAACCTAATTTCAAGAATCTAGTTGGATCATGGATATGGAGGTGTTCTTGCGTAGGGGTGTGAATTGGTTTCAGGATTAGGTATTTTGGTATTTTTATGGTATTGGGAATCATAAGCTCTATTTAAATATTTTAAAAAAAGCAATTAGAAATCATTTGCCCAAAATTTGGGTATTGTAGACTACTTATTTAACAAGATAATGACAACAAGCGCAATTCTCTCAATGTACACCACTGGTGTCTCTATAACTGCCCCCAAATTCTGTAAATACCTCTTAAATCCCCTGATTTAAGGCTAATATAACATATTTGGAGAAAGTTTGATTTTACAAAAAAAAAAAACATGTCATATATAAAAACAAAATGGGAAATAAAAACAATAATCACAGCAGAATAGAGGAACGTAGATGCAAAAATTACAAAAAACTGACTAAATCAACACCAAGAAGTTAAAAAGTTATTGTGAATGCAAAACAATATCTAACAAAAAACTAAATTAAGATAGAAATATAATATTTACAACTATATTAAAAAAAATTGAAGTGTACGAAGACTTTTATGGCATAATTTTTTAGTATAGTTTTCGGTTATTAATTTTTTTAAATAATAGTTATATTATATTTTAAAAAATGGTTGCGTTATGCCATTAAGAATAAGTTGTAGATATCATAAAAAATTACAATTCTCATATATGAACTTTTATTAGTTGAAAACATTAAATTTTACAGAAAATATTGCACGTGTACGAGCACCTTTGTGGTCCACTGTAACAATTCGCATTTGTGTACTTAAACTGAGAATAACATAGAATTTTTTCTCTCATACACTTCTGATTAAAAAAAAAAAAAGAACGTACCTGGAATTAAAATTCTGGTAAGAAATAGATCAATTAAGGAAATAATTAAAAATAGTATTTATAGTAAAAAAGAAAATTCGACCACACATATCTTGCTTAGTTTAAACCATGCTAAGTCATTATAAGGACAACTTTAAATTAAGAAGAGTAAAAGAACAGAAAGAAATAGAGTTTTTTTTTTTGCTTATTTGTATCTGCCATTTTATTACAGCAAAACTCGAAACACCAAACTTTTCTTGAAATTAGCCATAATTTCTTCCTTTTTTGTTATAATACTTATTCCGTCATTATCGTAAGACAAAGGAAATAAACTGATACGAGAGGAAAATCTTGGATAAAAATAAAAAATATATATTCATTTTTATTAACATTAATACACATGAGGATTACATCAGAAAATTATCTTACGGTGGTGTTTAAATTTTTGATGCAGCTAAAGAACTGCTTTTCTCAATTGAGGGATCAGAAACACAAGCTTGTTTCAATTCCTTTTAATTAGCGTTCAAAATTACTAGGTATGTTGAATGCATAGAGTTATATAGCTCAGATGTAACATTGGTTAATCAAAAGCTTTCGTTTCAAAAAAGAGTTGATTTCTTTCCAGCGATGGGTATTATAAACTATTCTTCTATAAACACATATTGAGTGTCGTGGAGCTTCAATTCATGAATTTAATTCGAACTGAGTTTTCTATCCCCTCCTCTAGAAAATCAAACAACCTATCCCGAAGTTCAGAATTTTTTTTAAAAAAAATTTGCTTTTTTAAATGCATTTGTGAGTGCAATAATTATATATTTTTCATTTCTGAAATATTATGTGTGTTTTGCATGTTTTTTTATTTAATTAAGAACTCCAGTTTTCATATCGTTAATATAGTGAATGAGTTACCTCAATATTGCCCATGGAGGAAGGATATTTTAAAGTATGTCCTAATGTTAACTTTTGACTTTTAAACACATTTTCAAACGAATTTTAGTGGTGCTTTTTCTTTAAGAGATATTGGTAGATTTATGAACAATGATTCAAACCGATTTTAATAGTATATCAATTATTAATTAACTGTTTGAATCATTTTTAGCATGTCATAATTTCTTCATATCTTGTTTTTTTGTTACTTTTTTCCACTGCTTTTAATTAAAAAAATAAATAACAGTAAACTGTTTATTTAACAAATGCCAAGCACAAATTACATTTATGTGATCAACACGCAAACCCTATAATATTTTTCAACAATATAATAAAAAACACGTCTAAATGTTCGACTTTCATTTACTGAAGAGAATCATAAAGGGTAGATGCTGGGAGTTGGCAATGCCGATTCGAAGAGATGAGATCGCAGTCATGATTTGCTGACAATTTAAAGTCTGCAATAGAAGCATAGTGTATCAGGAACATGAATAGTATTAACTTTAATGATCACCCAAGTATTGACTATAGATGCCTCTGTTGCTTTCGATTAAAAGTTGTGTCTGAAATCCATATTTGTCAAAGGCCTTGAAGAATTAAATAATTTCCTCGTGTGGCTCTGGGCCTCCAAGGTTCCTTTTTTAGCCACTAGGTCCGAGTGTTCGTTTCCCACAATTCCACAATGTACCGGTACCAACTGGAAGTAAACTTTGTGAGAAAGAACTTTCAAAAACAGTCTGCATCCCTATGTTTGCTGCATCTCCTACTTGGAATTTAATGCAAGGACCTGAAGAGTTGATTTTTAATCAGAAACAACAACAACTCCATTAAAAGCACCTCCGAATTAAAGGTGTTGATAGCCCTATTTTTTGTCATCGAAGGCTTTAGTGAATGAACTCACAGACAAATAAAAATCAAAAAGCTTGCAATAGACACCAGCTCTGTCATCTTGGTCTATTTAATACGGAGCCATCCGTGAAAACATGTAACCATCCACTTCTTTTAAACGTTTCAAGGACTATGGATTTCAAATTGTTCAGAGATCACATCCTTATTTAAAACTTTCATAGTAAATTCACGATTTCTATCAAGATTCATGTAAACCAAAAGATACACATGAAATGACGAAATAGAAGTCTCATGATAAGCACTTGCAGGTTTAGAGACCAATAAAACTTACTGTATAAAGCCATCTTGATTTTTAGATTCCTAACTCTATCCTCATCGTAATTCTTCTACAAAAGATTATTTAGTGAGCAAATAAGTTTTTGATACCTGATACTACTGGACCACATCCCTAGTCTTTATTTGAGGTTGCGCTATAAAACAGTAAAATAAAAATGGTACTGAAATACGTGACAATCCTTAAATAATTGTAGTTTATTGTACCTGTTTAATAGTTCATGATTCTAGAATTCGTATTTAAAAATCATAATAGAGTATAAAAAAATTTTAGACTTATACATAGGGCAGTTCTTAAATCGAAATACCGTTATAAGTGCATTGAAAAAAAAATTCATTTCTTGAAATCATTTGATAAAATTTGAAACGCTTTATATAATATTTATTTTATGTTATTCGACAAATTATTATCCATCGTCTCTAACATGTTATATCTGGCACAAATCTAAAATGTACCTAATAAATCATAAGATATCCTTTTCTCAGCATCAAGTTACCATTATTCTCAAAGACCCCTTCCCTATGCCTAGTTGGCATTCGGACATTTAGCAAATGCCGGAGTGACTGCTGACCGAAGAGATTGAGAAATCTTTCATCCCCCGGGGCAGTCTTAATGTCATAAAAGAGCTTTATCAGCCTTTTCTCGTGCACAGTTTCCCAGACTCCGTTAATGAAGCGCAGGTTGATTGGGGTCAAAGACGGGCGTTGATTGGTCTCTGGGGACGGACGGGGGTGCACTGTGGGGGTCTAACGAGATCATGACGGACTACGATTCCAGCTCCAATTCCTTAATCCAATTGCTCAACTGTCCGAACCATTTAAGGGGATGGATCTTTTGTTATGGGAGGTAAATAGAGAAAGGAGAGGTGCATATTCTTTTGTGTTTTGATTCTAAGGAATGTGTTAAGGTGAATCTTTTATAGATCGTAATAAAAGTGAATAATACAAGTGGTCATCATACATTAAAGTGAGTGTTTCAACATATGAATAGCAAATCAGGGGTGATAAATGTATTATGTATGTCTCTTAGTCATAAAAAAAACCTTTTCAACATTTTATAAGTAATTTAAGAAAAGTAATTTGGAAAAAAGGAGAAAAAATATCTCTCTCATTATCTTTACATATAATATATTGATTTAATATTTTTTTTCTTTTCTTTTTGTATCTATTGGGGAAAACATAAAAATTAACCAACGGATTTAAGTAAGAAGATATATTACGTATATTAATTAAAATTTGAATATAAATATTATAATCACTGAGGTACTAAAGAACTAGATAATTTTATGATGATATATAAATTCTAAAAACTTTTAGTAAAGAATTTTTTTGAGGTAAGCATTCAAATTTGCTCCATATACAATACAGATTTAAATGAAAATTTTTATTGTTGTAATTTAACTAAAAACACTTTGTTCTAAATAATAATTTCTTGTTAATTGTTGTGATTTATTTTCTCTGGAATATTTCCAGTAAATTTTTGTTCTCCACTTATTAATGCCAGTACCATAAAGTTGTAAAAAATATGTCATTATTGCAACTTTAAAATGCCGTGGTACAGGAATTTATGGAGTCTTAGTGTAGCAAGATTGATACATATAACATGTTCTATATTTTAAAGTCCTCAAGTCAACGAAGTGTAGAAAGTGGAGGGCTGATTCAGCTTAGATTTCATGCTTGTCACTTGTTCATAGTTCAAAAATTAAGGTCCGTTTTAAAAAGTCTTTATATGTTGCTTCTTATATAACGTCAATTTAAATAAATTCAAATCAAATGCAATTACGACAAATTAAATTCTGTCGTAAGACACGTTTTACTACGAATTTTAAGATGAGATAACATTACAACTTATTACACTTCTGGCCATCGCAAATGCAACACCAAGAAAGACAAGAGATACCCCAACAAAATTTATTTTGTAGATAACATGTTGACCAAGTATCAAATGATTAAATTTATAGACTTCTGTGAAGTGTGGTTCCTGCCAGAATCAGTAACCAAATTAGCCTCCATTGTTGGAGATCACCGCTGCCACACGCCTCGGCATTGATTCAAAGAGACTTTGGATGTGTTCTTGGGGTACAGCAGACCAAGCAGCTTCCTCACGTTGCCAAAGGTGATCTGGTGTGGCAGCTGGGGGTGTAATCTGGGTCAATCGTTGAGCAACCATGAACCACATGTTTTTCTATCGGCGAAAGATCCGGAGAGCGAGCCGAAAAGGGAAGCAATTCAATCTGGTGATTGACGAAGAACCTTTGGACAATGCGTACTGCCACGTGTGGTCACACATTATCCTATTGAAATATGGCTGTGGCCAAGCCCGGAAGGTAAGGAAGGACAACAAACTCCAACACCTCGGAGATGTAGCGCTGGCTGTTTAAAGTACCGGTAATGCGTACTAGAGGAGTGCGAGAGTGATATCCAATACCACCCCATACCACAATACTCGGTGCAGGACCAATGTTGCCGTGCATAACGCAGCTGTTCAGCATCCTCTCTCCACGGTGTCTCCAGACTCGAATCCTACCATCTTGGTGTTGCAGACAGATGCGTGACTCGTCAGTAAAGACAACTTCATTCCATTCTGCCACCCACATCCTTCTTTCATCGCACCATTGGTGGCGGAGACATCTGTGGTTCTGCGTCAAGGGTAGACCAAGCAATGGACGTCTTGTGAACAGACCACTCTGCTGTAAATGGCGTCGAATGGTACACGCCAACACTGAATGATGCGTTACAGACTCTCTCAATGTGTTGTGCTACGGTTCGTGATGTAACTGAGCGATCGGTCACTGCTATGTGAACAATTTGCCTGTCCTCGTGTGAAGTGGTGCACTGAGATGGATGCGATCGACCACGTCGGCCCATCGTACCATCCTGCATATAACGGCCACTTATACGCATTACATTTGTATGGTTTCGTCCAACACGACTACCGATTTCACTGAAAGAGAATCCACAATCTCGGTAGGCCACTATCCTTCCTCTGTCGAACTCGGATACTTGATCAAAAACTGATCGCTCTTTTCTACGAGACATAACTGATCGTTTTTTTTTTTGAAAAATCCACAATAAAAACACAATTGCCGAACTTGAAATCGTCGAAATCTACGAGCCTTAAATAGCGCTTTGAGGTGGCGCCACAGGCGCGCGTGATGTGCGTCTGCACTGAAATTCTAATCATTTGCATATCTCACCTCCGCTAATGCATGTTGTAAATTTCCTGTTATTTGCATGCTTCCTTCAGGGTGTTGCATTTACGGTAGCCAGCAGTGTACGAGTATATAATGAAGCTAATACAGTAATACCCGAAATTTACGCGATAGATGGGACTGAGTGATAACCGCGTTAAGTCGGAGCATAATTTTGGATATAAATACGCACATATTATTTTTAGTTGGGGCAGGAAATGAAATAATAGTAAAAAAATTAATTAATTAAACCTTAGATAACACAAATACAAAATCGTAAGTCGAAGTTATTTTGATGTAGGAGGCTTCGTAAAATCTAACAAAGTAGTCTGCAGGATCAAAGATTTTTTTTTCTTCCACAAAATTTCTTCGTAGCATGTTATTATTATTATTTTGTTGTTAAAAAAATACGCTTTTCGTTGGAGTCTATCTTTCTCAAAATTTGTAACCCTTTTTCAATTAAACTGAGGTCTTTTGTCAAATTCCCAACCGTCATTTGAACTTCTGATTAAAATGGGTCTAAAGAGTAGTGCTTAACGACTTAGGTCCTACACCCCAGAAAGGGGCAATTTGATTCTTAGGGGGGACAATTCGCAAAAAGATTCAAATAGATCGTAATTTATTAGTAATATAGCCAATTATAATCCATATATATACATGTATCGGGGGACATAAAAATTTCTAAAAGTCTTGGGGGGGCACAGTAAAAAAAAATTTGAGAAACACTGGTCTAAAGGCTCAAGCTCTTCAATGTCTTGCTCTTGCTCATGCATTTCTATTAGCTCATCAATTGTCAACTTCTGATTGTGGGAATTCAACAGTTCTTGAACGTCATCACTATCCACTTCTAAATTTATTTGCCTGCCAAAATCAATAACTTCTTCAATCACTAAAACTTATTAAACAGAAAGAGAGAAATGAACAATCGAGTTGTGCAGAGTTCAAACAAAAGACTAATGGAAGGGATTTGAAATTCTCGTAACTCTAAGTTTGCGTAAGTCGGTGTAGAGTAAATTTAAAATACAAGGTCAAATTTTTCGTTCGATTTTTTGTAAATAAATAACTCCTCAGTTAGTGCTTCCTCTTTTCGATGTGATAGATATCAGACTGACTTCAGTGAGCTTAAAATAAGCCGGATTCTTCTCGAAGAATTTCTCAAGAGTAAAAAAAAAAGTTTCGACGAAAAATTGCTTAGAATTTTAATTAAAATAACCTAAAATCATTCAAAAAGTTTATTTTCTTTTAAGCGTTAAAGAAAATAAACTTTTTTTGTAAATAAAAGAAATCAATCATTTTGTTTTCTCTTATAATTGTGAATACGTAATTCGTCATACTCTTACGACAAATGTCTTATATATAATTAAATGATTATTGTAAATAACAATGAAATTTATTTTTAAACATCATGAAGAATCCATATCCAACAATTCTTGATATTTAGTACACGGGAAAAGAGCTGTAATCAAGTGGTCAAGGTCACGGATTCGTTGCTGGCGTATCATGAGTTCGAATCTAGTGCCGCTTAAGACCCGCCGTGTAGAGGCGACCACTGCATGTTTTTTCTGTCGCGGTTCAAACCTCCTCCTATTGGTGTGGAAGTTAGGAAAAGGGGTATCAGCTCAGGTGCCATCCTTGTCACTTGACCATGATTCAAAATTACTAAGACCGGTAACTTTTTCGTTCAGCTTTATAACGCGACGCTTATGTAACTCTCATTCACTTCACATGGAAAAAAGATAAACAAGTAATATAAAAAAAATTAAGCCAATTCCTACTTAGATCAACAAATGAAAATTTTATTTTAGCTACTTTTTATTAAATAGTTACAATTAATATAAATATTAATATCGTACTGTCATCCAAAACAATCGTGTATATAAAATTTCAGTGCAACTGAACGCTTCAAAACGTGAGAAAGAAACCTTATCAAGTTTTGACACAAGTCGCCAAAAGCGGAGCCAAAGTGGCTACATTTGTAATTCTTTAAATAATTAGTTTGAATCAATAAATTTTTATTAATTATCATTAAATTACTGTATCGTCATCCCAAATAATCATGTATATAAAATTTCAGCTCAATCGAGCGCTTTAAAATGTATTTTATTAACGATTGAAAATTACACCAAGATAAATAAATAAATAGAGAGTGTGAGCTAATAGTAGGAATTGAAAAAATGACGATAAAAAGTAAATCGAAATTAACTAAAGAAGAAATAAAAAATCAAAACGATGAGTATTTTTTTTCTCTGTTTTGACCGCTCTTTTACTTCTGCAGCAGAAAAATATTTTTTCTACTTTAATATTTTGACTAATTACATTCAAAAATGCAAATAAATTGAAAATTCAAAATCTTTTCTCTCTGTTTGCCTTTCATGTGACTGTTGTATCAGCTTCTAAAAATTCTACCGGCAAACTCAGCGGAATTTATAATAAAAGTTTTTATCTAGGATAAAACATTCTCGAAAATTAGATATTGTTGACGGTCGTTTTATAATATACTTGAGAACAATAGAGATGCGATAAAGCGAATTGTGTATAAATTGTTTTCATATCTTTTTAAGAAGTAGTATTTTTAATTGTTTTGTCTTGCACAGAAACATTTAAAAATATAAGTTTCATTACACAATTTCAAAATTTTGCCTTATAAATCAAATTCAGAAGAAGAATTTTTTAAGAAATCAAAATTTTCTAAAACGAAAATAGAAGAATGACGATTAAAAGTAAATAGAAATCAATTAAAGAGGTCAAGAAAAATCAAAGCAATAAGACAATGATTGCCGTGTAGTCTGATTTCAGTTCAAAATATATTACGAAGCAATTTTTATTTTACAACCCATGACATGTATATATCTCTCTGTATATACATACACAAATTCAGGAATTCTTGTTTTTTAAGCAAAACTGTATATACTTCTAATTTTAAAAATTAATAATTTCTGTAGTGAGTGAGTGAGTGAAGATTAACGTCGCGCTGTTCAGCTACACGAGGGCTTTGGCGACGGACCACGTAATTTTGAACCATGGTCAAGTGACGTGGACGACACCTGAGCTGGCACCCCCTCTCCTAACTACCACACCACACCAACGGGAATAATTTCTGTAACCATTGTTTAACTGTAAGTCTTAAAATTGGTTAAACAATGACTAAAAAAATTATTATTATTTTAAAATTAGAAGTATATACATTTTTATTTAAAAAATAAGATTTCAAAACACATAATACATAAATTAATTTTCGTATTATGATGTATTGAACTAGAGCGTCCTCTACAGTAAATGCCCTAAAGTATAAATATAATAAAACGAAATTAAATAAGATTAATTATAAAATTTCTAAATAAGAATATTAGCTATCAACAAGAATCTCGTCGAAATTTAGGATTCATTTCTTTAAATGTAAATTAGATCATTACTTAAGTTGCCAAATATCCTAAGTTTTTCTATTACTATCGAAATAAAGAGGAAAATTGCGTTTGGACTATTTTACTCTTAATGAACTAAATTTATGTGACATTAAAATCACATGATAAATACAATCACATATTTCCAGACAGTCGGTACATGACTTTCTCTGTTGCCAACTTTTGCTTTTTGCAGAAACTTTCTTAAAAAAAGTACGTATATATACGTATATATTTATACACATGTAGAATCAATTAAAAAATAATTTTATTTCTAGAAATTCTTTTTAAATCATTAATTCTAAGCACGCACATTGACAATATAATAGAATTTCAGAATTCAGTAGCTTTTTGAATCCATTTAATTAGATAAGCTTATAAGATAATTTAGAATATACATATATCTAAGTGTTAATTTAAAACCAAAAACTTCCATTCTTGAACGTCTCCTAAATTTGAGTTAAAGAACAATTCCAGAGGAGACGTTAAATAATTCCAGAAAACTTAATCGAGTTTAAGAAATTATAAGACAACCTATTAACTTAAAGTAATGAGTTCTCAATATCCTTACCTTCCAAACTATTCGCTTTGTTTCCCGCTCTCTTGGAATTCTCTAAAAGTTCAGCTATTAATTCAAATGACGATGGCAGACGAAAACGCTGAACAATCGAAATGATGTGAAATGAACGTCTTAGAGTTTCAGTACTGGTTAAACGCGGAGGCTTGGCAACTTTAATAACGATTTCGTCTCTGCGGTTCGCAAATCGTTTGCATTAATAACGAATGCTTTCGTCCTAAGAGAACACTTTAATTATAAATGGAAACTTAGATATAATAAGCAGAAGCGTGTATCTGGAATTAGTTACTTAACTTATTTTGATGAAAAGTAAAGTTTAGCGTAAATGGCAGATTGTTTCGTGATATATTCTTACGGGAGTTGATTCATTTGTTGGGTTCCAGAGAAATAGCGATTTAAATGTTTTATCGATTGAGAATTGATTTTAGATTGTACACATTGTAAGATATAATCAAGGTATGTTTATTATTCCTTACAGCTTTTCTATATACAGTGAAAAACGTTTAACGTGAAAATGCTTAAGACGAAATATCGGTTAAAACGAAATAATACAAGTGTCTCGACAAATTATTATGTATTTCTATGCAGTTTTTTCTCTTAACACGAAAAGAAAATTGCTTAACATTAGAAATGAATAACAAAACGGCTGACATAGAAAAATTTGTTGACAATTTGATGCGAAAAAAGACAAGAGAAAGAAAAATATCAGACTATTTTCCAAAAACTCAGCAAATATTTTGTTTTTCAAAAAACTTGAAAGTTTTGTATTAAATTTCTTTAAGTTCTTGGGAATGTTTTTGATTCATTGATTTTCATTAAATACGTGCAAAAATACACATCTATGTACATAAAATAAACTATAATGAACTTAATTTTGTTGGCATATGTTTCTTTTTCTTAATTTTTTTTTTGCAATTTTATTTCACACAAAAACCCTTTAATACGAAAACATGTTTCAGTCCCCTCTACTTCGTGTTGAGATTTTCACTGTGTATGTAAACTTTATTTAAGGCATTTTAGAGCTCAGATGATATTATTGGTAGCTGTCGTGTCACTATTGAAGAGCAAATATATTTTTAATTAGAAATCTCTATTTATTAATAATCACACATAAAAAAACTAGCAGCAGCACAGAAAACATTACACCAACACGAGCAGCTTACAGGACTTTTCACAATATCATTCCTTTTTTCGCTCCTGAGATTTCAGTTTGTTATAGTTTTGGTCAACCGGAAGTTGTTATAATCAAGTGATTTCTGGTAAAGGCTTTTTTGATTGGTCCGAATACGCGTGGGATGCAAGATTGCATAATGTTGTTTTAAGAACGCTACCATTTCAATTTTTTGGAAGATAAAGTTGTGATTATTTTTGTTAGGCATGTAAACAAAAAATTAACTATCACACAAAGTCTTAGAAGACTCGAGACCAAAATGAAATAAAATCCCTCGTGCGAAAAATTAAGTGAATAATTATTTAAATACATAGTTGCATTATTTTATGTTATAATAATTATTTAACACAACTGTAGATACATCTATATATATAAAGGAGAAAAGCGACTCACTGACTGACTGACTAATCACGATATCTCCGGAACTATTAAACCTACAGACTTGAAATTTGGTAGGTAGGTTCCCTTCATAGAGTAGACGTCAGCTAAGAACGGATTTTGCAAAGTTCGAACCCCAAGGGGCGTTACGGGGGTTTAAGGGGCGTTATAGATAATTATTTCCGTTACTAAACTATTAGATGTACAGTCGTGAAACTTGGTACACAGATTTCTTTCATAAAGTAGAGATTCCCTACATAATGTTTTTTACGAAAATCGACCTGCAAGGGGCGTTGAGGGCGCTTAAGGGGCGTTATGCATAATTATTTACATTTTTAACCTATTAGACGTACAGTCTTGAAATTTGGTAAGCGGATTCCTTTCATAGAGTACAGATCCCCTACAGAATGGGTTTTGTGAAATTCGACTCCCAAGTGGCGTTGTAGAGAATTAAGTGGCGTTATAGGAAATTAACTCCTTTTTTAAACTATTAGACGTAAAAGCTCGAAATTTAGTGAGCTGATTCCATTCATTGAGTAGAGATCCGCTATAAGATGCGTTTGGTGAAAATCGTTTCCTAAGTGGCGTTGCGGGGGCTTAAGGGGCGTTATAGATAATTATTTCCGTTTTTAAACTATTATACGTACAGTCTTGAAGTTTGGTAAGCGGATTCCTTTCATAGAGTACAGATCCATTGCAAAATGGGTTTTGTGAAAATCGACCCCAAGTGGCGTTGTGGAGAATTAAGGGGCGTTATAGGCAATTAACTCCTTTTTTAAACTATTAGACGTAAAATCTTGAAATTGAGTAAGCAGATTCCATTCACTGAGTAGAGATCTGTCATAAGATGAGTTTTGTGAAAATTGTTTCCTAAGTAGCGTAGCTGGGGCTTAAGGGGCGTTATAGATAATTATATCCATTTTTAAACTATTAGACGTACAGCTTGAAATTTGGTATAAGTGGATTCCTTTCATAGAGACAGATCCCTCTACAGAATGGGTTTTGTCAAAATCGACTCCCAAATGGCGTTGTGGAGAATTAAGTGGCGTTATAGGCAATTAACTCCTTTTTTAAACTATTAGACGTAAAATCTCGAAATTCAGTAAGCAGATTCCATTCACTGAGTAGAGATCTGTCATAAGATGGGCTTTGTGAAAATCGTTTCCTAAGTAGCGTTGCGGGGGCTTAAGGGGCGTTATAGATAATTATTTCCATTTTTAAACTATTAGACGTACAGACTTGAAATTTGGTAAGCGGATTCCTTTCATAGAGTACAGATCCCCCTACAGAATAGGTTTTGTCAAAATCGACTCCCAAGTGGCGTTGTGGAGAATTAAGGGGCGTTATAGGCAATTAACTCCTTTTTAAACTATTAGACGTAAAATCTTGAAATTGAGAAAGCTGATTCCATTCATTAAGTAAAGATCTGCTATAAAATGGGTTTTGTGAAAATCGTTTCCTAAGTGGCGTTGCGGGGCTTAAGGTGCGTTATAGATAATTATTTCCATTTTTAAACTATTAGACGTACTGTCTTAAAATTTGGTAAGCGAATTCCTTTCATGGTGTAGAGATCCGCTACAAAATAGTTTTGGGGAAAATTGATCCCCAAGGGTCACTGAGGGGGATTAAAGGGCGTAATAGATAAATATTTCCACTTTTCAACTAATAGAACCACCTGCTTGATATATAGAAGGTATGTTCCGTTCGTGAAATAAAGTTCCTTTTAGAAAGATTTATGCGAAAACGGACCCCCAAAGGAGTGGGGTTGTGAGGGATTAAGGCGTGTTATCGAAAAATTCCTGTTTTTGAATTTAACTCATTTACTTGAAATTTGTTGAGCACTTTTCTTTAGTTGAATAGAGTTCCACTAAGAATGGATTTTACGGAAATCAACTCAAGGGGGAAACGGGGAGAGTTATTGGGGCGTATTGATAGACAAAATTCCCGTTTTTGAACTGCTAAGACTATAATAATAAAATTTGGTTTGCATGCTTCTTTTGTTGAATTGGAATCCGCTAAGAGTGCTCTGAACGAGGTATTGATGATAAAAATTCCGTTTTTGCTCTGTTAGATTTAGACTTGAAATTTAACACACATGTTTATTTTATGGAGTAGAGATCCACTGAAAGTTTCTTTGGTGGAAATCCACTTGATTATTAGGTTTAGTGAGCGAAAAATATCTTTCTACTTCTATTTTAGATATAAATAGAAATATTAGATATTATAATTTATGTTTTTTTATATCAAGGGGTGAGAGTGTAACAGCTATAAATATATTTTTCAATACAATCGAATTCTTAATGCTAGATATCAAAAATTAATATATATGTAAACAGTATACATATATACAACATCGTGAAATACCCAGTGAAGCGGGTGGGTAACGGCTAGTATAATATAATTCAGTGAATTTATTTAAGTTTATCTTAAAATCATAATATTAATTAAAATCAATTACACAGTAACATTTAAATTTTTCTTAAATATAATTATTTCTTGAACTAAACACACATTTTATTTAACTACAGTAACTGACTTTCCAAATAAGTAATTGTTGCCAGATTTAAAGGAAAATAGTCTACAATACAAGAACTCATGTCAATTTAATTCATCTTTAAATATTATTTCTCAGGGGCCGTATCATTTTTAAATCTTCAAAAATTCTGGCATATATTTTTGCTAAGCCATTTCTGCGACATTGGCATAAAAGAATCTAATACAAGTAATTTATTAACATGAAGTTATTTATATTCCATGTTTAAAACAAAATCATAAATAAAGCCAAACTTGATAAATTTCCAAGCTTCTGAAATACTTATTCGTATGTTATCATGTTAAACTATTTACATAATTATAGATCATCTAGGCGGAGCTCAGTAATCATCTAGGCGATCATCTAGATCATCTAGGCGGAGCTCAGTAAACTTTTGAGACAGAAGAAATAATATGTAAGTGAAACGAGACAATCGAACTATCAAAAAGTCTAAAAAAGAGAGCCTAGCATCAGAGAACCTAAACTACTTATAATTTATATGGAACCGGAGAAGAATTGCGAGCTGTAGTAGCCGTTGTGATCATGCCTCTTGTGCTCCAATCAATAACTTTTATTATATTTGAATAAAATTTTATCCAAAAAGTAATGTTTTCCATTTTTTCATGCAAAAACTAAGAACCATGGAAGTTACACACACACACACACACACACACATATATATATATATATATATATATATATATATATATATATATATATATGTATATGTATATATATATGTATGTATATATATATGCATATACACTGGTGTACAAAAATTAAGGCCGAGACGGTTTTTTCAATATAACTTTGTACAAAAGCTTTCCAAATCAACACATTTAATACCGTAAGATCCTCAATACGCAAAGACATGTGTAATATGTAAGCAACACTTACTAAAAGAGAAATCAGAGGGATAAAAAGAAGCTTGATTGAAAAAGTAGCATGGAGCGCAATGCGACTGAAGGCCGAAACATCCCTGTGATGGGTGTCCAGCAAGAAACATCCGGTCTTTAGTAGGGGATATGATCTCCCCTGACTGCTAGGCAGGTTTCACAGCGTCTGTCCATGCTGAGAATGAGGGTGTCAATGAGTTGTTGAGGCATTGCTGCCCATTCGTCTTGCAGCGCCAATCGAAGCTCCCGAATCGTTACTGGTGGTAAGGTACGAGCTGCCAAGCGTCTGCCTAGAAAATACCATACATGCTCGATGGAATTGAGATCTGGAGATCGTGCCGGCCAATCCATACGTTCAATATCCTCACTCTCTAAGAGCTGTTCGGCAGCTACTGTGCGATGACATGGTGCATTGTCGTCCATGAAAAGGAACTGCAGACCCATAGCGCCTCTAAAAAGACGCACATATGGAAGAAGAATCTCGTTACAATAACGGGTCCCGTTGACTGAACCTGCGTCGAAGATGTGAAGGTCTGTACGACTACCAAGCATGATGCCTCCCCAAACGAGAACACCGCGACCTCCATACCTGTCCCTTTCAATGATGTACGAGGGATGATTGCGGCTTCCCCGCTCTCTCCAGATGAGTATGCGATGAGAATCGCTACTCAAACTGAATCTGCTCTCATCTGTAAAGAGTACTCGTCCCCATTCATTGTCTCTCCAATTCCGATGTTCCCGGCACCACAGAGAACGCCTTCTCCGATGGGCAGGCGTTAAAGGTACACACCGTACAGGGCGTCGTGCAAACAGACCACCACCGTGCAGTCTTCTGGCCACGGTAAAACGCGATATCGGTCGTCCAGTCACTTGCGTTGTGTGTCTAGCGATTTCTCCCGCTGTCTGCCGCCTGTTTCTTCTGGCCTGTAAGATAATGTACCGGTCATCT
This sequence comes from Trichonephila clavipes, assembly GCA_019973935.1. Taxonomy (NCBI): domain Eukaryota; kingdom Metazoa; phylum Arthropoda; class Arachnida; order Araneae; family Nephilidae; genus Trichonephila; species Trichonephila clavipes. Next base: position 1,168,886 of record BMAU01021331.1, on the reverse strand, counting down.
TCGGGTGTAGTTCCTCGTGGACGACCACTACTGAGCCCCCGGATAGCTGTTCCTGTAGTTTGAAATTGTCTCCAAAGCCGTGAAACGATGCTGTGAGCAATTCCGAACTCTGCAGCCACACTTGTCACACTGCGGCCTTCCTCCAACTTCCCAATGATTCGACCTCGGGTAAAAGCATCCAGATATCGTCTAACAGATTGATTATTCGCCATTTCTCGCTGAGGCAGCAACTCGGTGTGGTTTTAACTGCTATACGGCGTGCAATCTCTTTGCCAGAAATACTGATCTTACACCGACAAAATACTTTATACTACTCAGACACTCCCCCGTTACGTCTACCTGCATATCTGCGCATGTGCTACCGTGCATCACCTTACTTCATCTCCTGATTGGTCTTTCTGTCCGCTCTGCCTCTTCGTTCAGCTGATATGCTAATTTTTCGACTTCGTCCTTAATTTTTTTGCACACCAGTGTATATATATGTATATGTATGTATGTATATATATACATATATTTATATATATATATATATATATATATATATATATATATATATAGTATAATAAAAAATAAGATACCAAGCGAAAAATTGAAAAACCTACAGAGCCAAAGAAGAAAGAAATTGGAGCTCAATAGACACAACAAATTAAAATACAAAAAGAATCTTTTGGTATAAACTGGAGGCCTATTATGATTTCTAGAGCTGTCATTGACTTAGACCAGTGATTTAGGGTTAAGCAATGATTTGTGGATCCACCTTCCCCGTACAGTAGAAATGTTCGACATAATAAGGGGAAAAGCAGAGCCATGTTGAAAAGTTAAACCTATTCCTAACACACGTGAATGGTAAACCAGACAGTAAAGTAAAATGAAATTATTAAAATGGAGCAATAATTTTTCTCTCATAGAGAGGAAAAACAAGAAAAAATTTTATAGATAAAATTAGGATATATAGAAACATACATTTAATAATGAAACTTAAAGTAAGTGCATGCACTCATAGGAAAAACAGAGTCATGTTGAATATGTATACTATATTGTGTCTTAGAACAAGAACAGCAACTGTGAAAATTTAATAATGTTGTGAATTTAAATTACAAGCTTCTTGAAAGAAATTCTGCACCGATAATATCGTAAGTGCTACATTCTAGAATTTTATGTTTACTTTAATTGTTAAAACTGATTTAGGTTGTTCTTGCATACAAAAGTCGTTTCGACACTTTTTATAACCTTAAAGCTTGTCATAAAATACGGAATATGTTTTTGTCACTTCTGTTGGAGGCATCTATTGTCCAAAATCATGAGTGCTCTTGAACTCATTTATACAATTAAATAAAAATTGCAGAAAATCTCTTTAAAATATGTCTTCTCAAGACAAAATTTTTGCCAATAAATTGCTGCTTTAGAAATAGTTGTAATATTTTTATTGATTCTCTGTAAGCTTTGTTACTGAAAAATAATTTATAATACAGAAATAACTATCTAAAATAAATAACCTTAGCTAGTCAAATATTTAAGATATCCGACTACTCTTAAGTCGTGATTTTTTTCAAAATTTGACAAATTATTTATATTATTTTATTGACCGTCTTATTAGCTTTGTAAAACTACCAAGTTTTTTTTTTCATTTCTATTCACTAGGACAAAGAATTACAAGTGTTTTTATAAAAGCAGATGCCTCTACTTTAAACAAGTTGTCATACATTAAAATGCGTTTTACTCGAAATGTGTTTTTTCCCTCGAAAACTTCAAACGGGGATAGCGATTGTTCTGTGTAATAGTAGAAGTGATTTAACCTTCAGATTCATCAATCACTGTTTTATTAAAAAGTTAACTGTCCCTTTTGTGAATATAATCCCTGTTTTTTTTAAGCAATTTCATATAATAACTAAGGTAAAGTGCTCTAGTTTTTGTAAAAAGTAAAATATCTCTTATTCTGAAGGTCATTTTAAAAATGAACGGCTAAGTAACACATCAAAATTGAAAATTGTTCATAAACTGTCTGTACATAGTTGGTCCCGTTTATGTAATTTTTTTGTAAATTTTTAGCAATTTTTCTTCAATTTAGTAACAATAATTTCTTTTTCTCTTCTTAATTTTAGCAATTTTTCTCTTAAAATGTACTAAATTAATCTAAAAAACCATAAAAAAAACCTCCATACACCTCTATTATTTTTTTTAAAAAAAGTTGTCACAAGTACTAGGATACCTTAAATGTATATGTAATCACAGGTAATTTTTTCACTAAGTCACTATAAAGAAACAAGAAGTATAACTCCAAAAAGAGGTAAGAAAACAACATTTTTGTAAGCTTAATTATATTTTTTGTAATTCATAGAGACAGAACACCCGTAACGTTTTATGCAAATAGCCACAGTTTGCCCACCCGCTATCTAGGATATTTACAGCTAATCCTAAAATATATGTAAAATATAAATATAAAATACTGTAGTAAACTCAAAATATGATTCCCATTTCTGATTACAACTAACTGGAGAGAGAGAAAACTACTTCTTTATACAGTTACACCGCTTTCATTCACGTAACTCAAGATCGTCATAGATCTCTAGCATGTATGATGAGCCATAAAAACAGTCCACATAAGTGCTACGTTCTTCTTTATTCGTCCCATCGCGATACGCAGATAGACGTAATGATTTTTAACTACCTCTCCACCAAACAATGTGCAAGTCCGGGTCACCAACCAGCGATAAGGTTTGGGGCTGTCTTCATGGCTCCTCTGGGCTCCACTGTAATCAAGATGATTCGAAACCTCTCGAGTCCGATTTAGAATTGGAAAAAGGACGCAGCTCCTTTGATTTCCCAAAGGGAATCGGTTTTATCGACATTCGTTTATTTTATTTTTGCCGTCTTATTTGCTTCTACGAAGATGGGAATTTTAGTGCACCCAAGACAAACGTCAGAAGATTTACTTTCGCTTCTCTCTCATCGCAGCTATGGATTGGGGTTCTGTTGAATATACTATAGCGCAAAACTTGGAATGGACTATTCTTTGCATCACTTTTGCTTCACATATTGAGCAACAGTACTGAAAAATATATAAGTGTACTTTGTGCTATTACTAATAATAGTATAGAGCGTAAAATAAAATTTTAAAGATAACTAACAAGTAAATAAAATATTTGTGAGATAAATAACATATTACGGTATATTCCAAGTAAGAAAAAATTCAAAAGGTTGTATCGCAGAGTTTTTATTATAATTACTAGGGTGAGAAACAGGGTGGAAGGTAACCTTGTCTGCCTAATCGGTGATAAAGAGTATACAAGTGTTAATTATACAAATGTTCATACTCATTGCTCAAATTGCAAAATTGTAATTTCCATGTCTACAAATCTCAACTAATATCCTAATATCTTCTTTAAAAATGTCTGTCTTTCGTACACATTTGTACTTTTTGTGGCAAAATTTATTCTTGGTACGTCAGGTTAAATCAAAATTTGTACGGCCCGATCTTACTAACTATATATCAGAGGCGGAAAACCCGTGGCCTAGTACTTTTATTATTTAATATTTAATTATTTTGATTACAACAGTTTGCAAATCAATGAAATTAAATAAAGAGTGGCATGAATGTATGTATGCTTCAAAGACTGCTCGTGGGAATAGCTAATTGTACATTTCAAAAGTTAGAACACCACCTAGTGAAACATGGTAACACTACCCCACATGCTCATGTAGAGGAGTAATTAAGGCTTCATGCTATGAAATTTGATCCAAATATATTTATATATATATGTGTGTGTAGATATAAATAGATAGATAGAAAGTTACAATGATATCTATGAATTTAATAAATTTATAGAAAAATAATAATCAATAATTAATGTTATAACAAGTTTTTACCCTTATGTGAGTACAAAAATATTTGACATCGTAACTTTTTATGTCAAATAATAAATAAATTAGGCTTTAATTTTTTTTATTATATTTCTATATAACGGACAAAATTGTTAAATCTGTACAAAAACTATAATAATTTCATACAAGTTGCATTTATAGGTACACAACATATGCGGCCTCCTTACTACTTAATTTACATGCAGCCTACAATGGTAAAAAGGTTCCCGCCTCTGAACTATACTTTATGTATAAAAAAATTTATTACAGCATCACGAAAAACTTTTTGGAGAGAGATATTACTGAATTTTTCGGAAATACGTCTATTCAAATGAAATTTCGAAAAAACCATAGAAATGAAATTTGTAGTACATAACTTACATGGAAATTAAGCATTTTGCACATAATTTACAACAAGGGTACTCAAACTTTTTTCTGCTGGGCCGCATACATATGCTAGTTATTTCACGCGGGCCGCAACATTAGGATAAACGGGGTAAGGGGTAGATAAATGGTTTAAGACCAATATAACATTGTAAATTTAAAATGTGGAAAATTGATCAAAATATTACAAGTTCTCTGTTTTGCTCTTTTTTTAATTATTATTTTTTATATTTTTTATTTTTGTCTCTAACACTGAATTAGAAGCATTTAAGAAACACTTCTTCACAATTTCTGCATATTATTCAAGAAAACCTATTTATTGCCTCTTGAAAGAGATATTTGAGAAAAAGTGTGATATTGAATGATTCCTGTTTATTGGTGTTTTTTAAATACTGCACAACAAATCAAACAATTACTGATCCATGTTTGTTTTTCACTACAAAATAGTCAACCTCCCAATTGTCTTGAAACGATATATTTTCTTCAAATATTTTTCGCTTGCAAGATATGAAAGATAGTTAAAAATTAATTCCACCCGAGAAATTGTCTTTACTTCGCTGCTGTCTGTTATCACTAACCGTAACTGTTCCAAATAGAAAAAGAATATCAATTCGTACCCGTACGACACCGACAACAAAAAGCAAAATTGATGTATTTGATTTCTTGACAAAGAATTTTCCACCAGATTTTTAATACAATGTTCTGAAATAAGTAAATTTCACAGAGCAATGGGCTATGACCGGGCCACTTAAAAAGGTTCGGTGGGCCGCGGGTCGAGTATCGCTAATTTCCATGCAGAATAAGCACATAAAGATTTTTTTAATTTTATTGATGAATTTTTGGTAACGACAATGACAAAATGACGAAAGATATTCGAATACAATTTCATCATGTGATTAGTTAATGATATTTTTTTCAGTGATTAAATGAATAATTTAGTTTATCTAACGTTTTAGATGTATCTATTTCATAATCGTAGGAACATACATATTCAATAATATAAAAAAGCGTTTACGTGTTTCACGCTTTTTTTAAATGCATTCTGTGTTTAAAGAATAAAAACGCATAAGACGTTTAGCATTATTTCAAAATAAAAGTAAATATTTTCGTTAAAAATTTATATACATCAAAAGCTATTGCATCCGGGGAGTTAATTATTTTCTGAGTTCATTCCTTTTCTTACATTTTTTTTGTTACGATTAATTTATTTTTATTTTTGAAGTAATTCAAATTTTTTAATTATATAATAAAAGAAAGAATATTCACAACTAAAAAAAACTTAATTTAGAGGGCAACTTCATACACACACACATTGATTAACATATTTCTAAAATTAGACCCTGATAAAGTTTTTGATTATTCATCTAAAAACTATTAAATGACAAACCTGTTGAAGAGGCGAAAGAAAATTAGTCTTACAATTTTTATGAAATCGGATTTAAAAATAATAGTTTGCTTTTGTTCTTATATGGATAGTTAAATTATTCGACTTCAATTATACAAAGGTTGAACTGGTCTTCTTAAAAGTGTTTAATGTGCTTTTTTAATTAGCATACGTTAAAAAATGCGTGAACTTACAAAAAATTGAGTAATATTTCCCCCAATTCATGTAAGACAAAATGCCCGAGTGCATTCAACTAATATCGAATTATTAAAGTAATTCGGTTTATTGTTCAAAATAAATGATTTTAAGAAATTTATTGAAATAAAAATAAAACTCTGGGATATTCTTAATTTTTTTTAAAAAAATTGGTTTATTTTATGGCTTGTTTTTAAAAAAAAAATTGTAAGAAAATGTAGCATTTTCATTTTTCATTGCAGTTATTAATACAACATGTTAAACAACTTTTTGTTTTTAAAGATATCGCAGAACATTTTAGCGCAATGTTTGGCTTTTATTTCAATACAAGTATTATCATTTCAAAAATAATAATTTTATCTGGCTTACTTCTCAATCTTGCTTTTTTTAATTTAACTAAAATCTTTTGGGCTTCTTTTGATACTTCATGGTAGAGAGCAAATTTATGATACGAATGCTCTGAGTGTTTGAAATAAGTTTATTTTAGTTAAACCCGCTTGTATTTTCTTTTCGGCACTTTTAATATATATCTTCATTTCAACAATTTAAATGGACTGTAAGTTGAATATTAGAAAAACACTTATTCTTAATTTTTTCTCATTTTCTTAAATTTTTATTATTTTTTTATTATTAATATCATCATGTAATCATTATTTTGAGGAATAAATATTAATTCCCTTCTGAAATGAGAAAATAATTTCAAGAACTATTCGAAATTTTATGAGGTACTATATGATTTTCATGGGGCTATTTTTTATTGTTTAAAAATAAAACTCTTGATCTCTTCCTTTATTAATTCACACATCAAAAAGATTCCATTACCTACACGTTGAATTTTTGTTGCAACCCATTTTAAATAATCACTATTTCTTCAGCAAATAAATTGCATTCTCGAGAGCATTTATTCTATCCATATTCATTCAATGTCAAGTATATGATAAGTCAATTCTATCAATGTTTTTATCTGAGTACTGAACAGATGTACCATAACTAATCAGATAAAAACAATTCAAAAATATTGTTTGTTTAATAATGTCACGTTTTTTATCTCTAACACTTGAAATTTTGAGGTATCACACATTGCATTGCTATTGTTCTTGTCAAAATGAAACTCAATTTCAATATTTAGAATCGTTTGTCTTATTAAAAGGAAGGACGAGTGATATATTCTAGTGATAGCAAAAGGAAACAAAAATGTTCTAAAAATTATTGAGATGTATGCTCCTTTGAGTCATTTTGAATGCAAAAAAGCAGACTGAACCGGATTTCGAATTCTGATTTATGTAGTCGGTGCAAGAAGTATTAATATATAATTTCTAGAAAGAAAAAAAATTAGTAATTTTTACTACAAATGCTAATCAGTCATTGATGAACACAGCTATTATATATTAACTTCAATAAGTATGGAAAGATGTATATACAGTTGAGTTAGGAAAACTCGGCATTCGATAACCCGGCAGTCCGGATAACACGGTCAGACCCTTGCAGGTAGAAAACATGTGTAGACCAGAACAGTGGGTCTAGAATGATACCGAGCAAAACATTATGTCCTATGGAGAAATTATTGCTGCCAAGTCGCAGTTAATAAGGAAATGCCGGAAAATGAGGAAGACATTAAAGTTGAGGATCCTGTACAATTTCCAAAAATATGGTATAGTGAGAGAAAAAAAGCTGTAGAAACCGCTTTTCGGAGTTATGTACCGCAATGTGCGTTGGTAATAGATTTACTGTTCTTTCGTCATCTTCGTGCTGAAGCAGCAAAACGCAGAGTGCAGAACTGAAAAGCCAGTGGCGTAATGGAGAATGTAAAGTCAGGTTTTGCCTTTGATATTTTATAAATTGGTGCGCATTTAAAACTCGTACTTGGCATCAGTCAGGATTTGTGCTCCGTAGTATACTGTCACCACCCCACCCCGCGATATGGGATTGGCGGGGATGTACGTACGCCACTGGGAATACAACAGGACATTACGCATTTCTTTCAATAAAAAAATATCCAGTTTTTACAAAGTTGAGACCTCTTAGTTTTCATTATAGACAGCTTTATTACTTCAAAAAGTATTTTTCTGAAGTGTTTCAGGTAAATTACTTGTGTACCATACATTCATTAATTTCCATGTTGTAAATATTTAATGTGCCTTCATAAAGTACGTACTTTTTTCCTTTGGTATTTGGACAGTTTATATTTTCTGTTGTATTCTCAAACAAATGATACAAACAAGTGCAGTACAATATTTTCTGACAAAACACTCGTACTTTTTCCTTTTTTAATCTCATTATCGATTTAAAAAAAAGTCTTTGTCTCAAACTCGGCCACGCTTCAGTCCACATTAAGCCGAGTTTTTGGGGCTCTACTGTATCATCCAAGTGTTTTTCCACTTTATCATGAAACATAAACTAAAATAAACTTACTTTTCAGTTTCTCCTGTTATATTTTCAGTTGATTAAATTAATTTATCTTTTTCACTTTACTATGAATAAAAATAGCAAAGCTCATCATACTTATAAATAAATTGTGTTTTAATATCAATAACAATTAAATAAAATTTTCGACTCAGAAGAAGTAAAAATAATTTATTAAAAGAACTTTTTATATTCCGAATGATATATATATATATATATACATGTATATCCTTAAACAAAATTTGTGTTAAAAAATAAGCTTTATTATTGCGTAGTTCTGTTAAATTTTTGTTACGTTTTACGTCATGATTCCTCTTATTCAAACCTAATTCATTGCAAAAAATTATAAAATGAACTAGGATTACACACGCAGTCAAGGTCTTGATATTTTAAGAAAATTATTGCGAAGTTTTTACATGGAATTTATAATTAAAATAGCAATATTTTATTCGAAGCTCATTTTCATTGCAAATTTTTAAAAAAATAAGCCCGATATGTTTTTCCTAAAAGTATTGTTTTTAATTTTTAATATTAATTTTGCAAATAAATTACGTGTACTTAGCAATATTATTGTACTCATTCAATTATATATGAGGTATCTGACTAGTTTCGAAAACATTTCCTTAAAATTTTGTTGAAAATTTATCTTGAAACTCACGTTTTGTTTAATTATAACTGAAAACTTATCAAACTAGCAACAGAAAAAAGCACATTAATTGATATGTGTTTCATACTATACAACTATAAAACGCTAAAACATTTTAAGTCAAAAAGAGAAGCAAATTATATTTTAGATTGAGCTTAAAAAGATAGCATAGATTTAAATGAAAATCTTAAAATCAATTTTTGTACACAATAATAATTATAAAATATAATCTAATGTATAGTTTTTTTCAACATTAAAAAAAATGGAAAAATCAATTGTCATAAACTATTTACTCATCTACTCATTATCATTAAATATCTCTCAATTTACTCATTTTTATTTACATAATTCAATTTTTTTTCGTAAATTCTATACTGAATTAATCAATTAATTTTCTACTATTCACTTATCACACATCTTTTTAATTGCAATTTATTTTTTTTTATTTACATCTTTAGAGCAACCTTTTAAAAATTTGAGCAATGGATCCGTGCGTATTTTACTTATCTTCATTTCTTATCTTCATTTCTTATCTTTTATCTTATGTTGTTATATTACATTTTCTTACTACGAAATAATCATTTAATCTCAACACACATTACACAACGATAAGAAACTCTTGTATTATGTTTGAATCGTGGTTATCCCTTAAATTTCTTGATATCATAAATAAATTTATTCTTTGTTAATTTTGATTTATGACCCCAATGCAGCGCACAGCAATGAGTTAACAGAGCCTATTAAAACTTCCAAAATAAAGACTTTTCTCACGGTTTGAGCTCTCTGACACACATTCTGAAATATTTTAATTACTTATAAAATTTAATATTTTACGCAATTAGAAAACCAAGCAGGTACCATCAGCGCTCTTTTATGACATTAGGACACTAGTGCAGGGTTTCTCAAACTGTGGGGCGCGCCCCCCTGGGGGGAGGGATAACCCTACAAGGGGGGGAGTGTATCAGAAAGTTGAAAGTAAAAGATTATTTTAAAAATTATCAATTTACTAAAAGGAAACAAAATGTATTCTGACATAATAAAAAAAATACACATTTACCCTGATATAGTATACTTATAAATGTATCAATACGCACAATATATTTGATACTAAGTATCAATACTAAGTTTAGAACAAATTTAATAATTACTCGTGATTTTTCAAAGGCTTATCATACACAAAATCTAATACTTATCTTAATACTTTGTACGGTTTAAAATTAGGGTCATATTGTAGCTTTAGCTTCAAAGTATTATACATTATTACTAAATTCAATACATTTTTATTGTATGGGGAAGGGAGGCGCGATGAAAATTCTGATTGAAAATTGGGTCACGAATATAGAAAGTTTAAGACGCATTGCACCAGTGATATGTTACTATTTAAGATTTAAATCTTGCAGGTAAGCATAGCATTACACTCATTTCATGAGTGCCATTTCTCTGTATTATTTTGTACATAAAAAAATTTTTTAATTATTTTTATGACACTAATTGTAACGGGTCCTATTCCCGCTTCTGCTAATCCTCTTGGTTAAAATACTCTTTTTAACAGTGATTTTAGCTCAAAACCGTTTTCTCTGGAGATGACTTGGTTTTATGTAAATGAGAGCTTCTTTTTAAGTGCTAGTCGTGGAGTAGACGGAATGCTGGTTCAAAATCGTGTAAAAGAAGAAAGCATAGTGATAACGATCGGTGATTGTATTTAGTTTTATTAATTACAGAAGGAAAACTTAAGCAATTGTTGAAGCAAGATCACTCAGGAGGTTAAATAAGTACTCTTATTTCTATTATAATTAGATTAATAGTTTTGATTGTCCTTCGGGTTTAGTTATTATAGGTTAGGTTTATCATTAAGTAAGGGAAAAAGGAAATAAAATTGCTTAAATTGAGAAATGACTGATTCTTACTGGAACACACTCACACCGGCAGTCGAAGGACAGCGACACGATGTTTCTCAAATCCCCATCTGGTGCGTGCGTGCGTGTGTGTATGTGTGCGTGTGTGTATGTATGTGTGTGTGCGTGCGTGTGTGCGTATGTGTGTGTGTTTATGTGTGTGTGTGTGTGTGTGTGTGTTTATGTGTGCGTGTGTATGTGTGCGTGTGTATGTGTGCGTGCGTGCGTGTGTGTGTGCGCGTGTGATATTGTACAGGGTGAGTGTAAATGATGGACTGACTCGCTATAAAAAATTCATACTTTCGAAAATACTGCACATATTACAATAAGCAATACATGAATGCAAAAAGAAACATACCAAGTATCTTTTCCATTACAAATGTTCGACGTGTGACCCTCTTGTTACAAGACGTACGTTTATTCTATAATCCAGTTCATTCCATATATTTTGTAACATCACTCTATCAATGTTTCGAAATGCCGATCAAATGTTTACTTGTCATCTTGTGTTATTTATTGTGTCCGTTTCAAATGGTTCGGCTGGAAATTTAATTTCTTTTGGTAAAATTTTCCATACCGTTTCTGGTGCATTCCAAGTTTACAAGCGGCAACTCTCGTAGACTTCGAAGAAAACTCTATCTCGTCCTCTCCATTTCTTCTTCCAAGATGCCTGACCAGCCGCTGCTTTTCTTTTTAATCAAGCAACCTGTTATCTTAAATTAATGGTACCTTTTCAGAATGCTCTTGTTGAATAAGGCTTCTTTTCCGTAGCATTTTTCAAATGCAAGCGGAATCGAAATAACTGGAAAACTCATGCACACTCTGATGCGCAATAACTCTTCTCTGTCATTGTCACCATATTTAGATTCTAATCACAGCGATCTTGAATGTGCTGTTGATCACTGATGGGAAAAAATTTGGTACATTTCTCTTTACATTCCTATATCACTTATTGAAATACATGCAGTTGTTTCGAAAATATGATTTTTTTTAATCGAGTTCATCATAGTTGTATACTCGCCGTGTACTTTTACAGTGAACATATGTCACTCAACATAAACGGAAGAATAAAAATGAATCTCATCTCTCTCTAGTTTACTAGTAGAGAATATTAACATCCGTGTTGGAATCACGCACTTTTAGAAAAATGGAAGAACTGTGTTAATAGTTTCATGCTGTTGTCAAATTAATCTTTAAGATATAAACCTTGCATTTGAACAAAATATATCCTCACAATCCTTGCAATGCGTGCTTGATCAGACTCAGAATATCAACATTTATTTATTAGTTAGAAAAAGTAATTTGTTAAAGCTTTCTGAGTTTGAAGTTGCAATGTAATTTTCTAAGTGTCTTCTCCTTTCAAAAATTCTGTTTTCCTCATTTCTTTGAAAGATTCAAACAGATTGTGGAATTCAATTATTTAGAAATATTGCTAATATAGTAGTGAGAAAAGGATAGATAAAGGTTGCTTGCTTACTGCGTTTGATAAATTTTAGTTAAAATGTATGTTGACAATTAAGAAAAGAAAACTATTTTTTTGTCGCAGAAATATAAAGGTAAATAGTTGTTACAAAAAACTGAACTTCTCGTATAAGAAATATTTACAATCAAATACTGGTATCGTAAATTACAATGCATTATATCCAATCCAATTTAATAAGTGATCAATTTGTCCAATACCATTCCAAATTGGCTTAGATTTAAGAGGAGTAGGAAACCTCAAAATAGACAATGTTAAATTGGCTGTTTTCGATATACTTTTTCTCAAAATCTGTTTTATGGACATGTTTGAAATTTTTCATACAATTAAAGTAAAACTTTCTCGCTATGCTGATATGAGTTTTACGCTAATTTTGAATTTTTTCATAATTTATAATATATTTTATCAAATACAGTGAAATTTGACTCTTTCACATAAAAAAATATGTAAAAAATAAATTGTTGCGTTTTTTACAAACAGCTCATTTTCGTATATATTAGTCATCATTATAAATAAAACATGAAAAGTTTGCAAACCTGCGGACAGTACTTTCTCAGAAAAGGTACATCGAACATCAAAATTTACATTTTGAGATAAATTGGTTTTAATGAATACAGTGAGATTTCTAATCGGCTAGGAAATAAAAAAAAATAAAAGGTTCAGCTTACAATAAAAGATGCATGTTTTGGTTTATATCAGATGTTCAATTTTTAAGCAAAAATGAAGTGCTTTGTTTACTTATTTCGCCATTCAAATGGACGCGGCCCAGTTTCAAGGATTATTCAAAAATAAGTTTTACGGGCTTCTAAGTACTCTAGAGGTTAAAGTAAGGTATTTTTAGAAAGGTTAAAATCTGTACAATTTGAAAATGTAAAAACCTCAAACTGTCAAAAAAAATATAAGATTTTAGGTTCCCAACACCTCTTAAAAACAAGAGAATTTTTTTTCATTATTTTGCAACAGTTGTAAAAAGTTTCCATCTGAGTAAACAAATTTGTGTTCTTATACAAAAAAAAAGTGGCGTATCATTACTTTTGAGTGGAGAATACGAAATTACACTTAATACATCCGTAAAACGTAATGAGAAACGCCCTATGCATATGTAGTGCAAATAGTTATCATTTTTGTGGAATTCTTCTGATAAAACTATAATGTGTTTATCTCAACAAGTCACGTTTTTCTGTTTTTAAATCCAAATAATTCAGTTACAGTAAAGACAGCTGAGTATAGATAAATATGAAAGATACTCAAAATTTCTCAAAAAGGCACTCAGATTTAATTCAGCAATACTAAATTTACTTCATCAATGAAAAATACAGAATTTTTTATCAAGAAACTGCGCAGATTGTTTCATAAACTTCTCAGTAAATTATATCATACATTAGAACATATTTTTACATACTTTATGTGTAACAACTAACATTTAGTGAGGTAGGTGTTATATAACTTCTGATTAAACTGCAAAGAAGTAAAAACTGACAATATATTATTGATTATCCATAATGGAAGGAAAAGGAAACATCTAGGTAATTTAACACACTCCTGTTTAAACTATTATAAATACAAAATTTGAAAAAGTAAGAATAACATTTAAAAAGTTAGAGTTTACTTAATCTATTAGCAGTGAACAAGTCTTTTTTTTAAAAAATAACTTTTCATTGAATGATGCACAGATTTCTAAAGATTACTTTTTCGGCGCAGTTACTTTCTTGATGTTTAAAATCATCATGAAGAATTTTGACAAAATGTTGCGTAGAATATTGTGACTTTAAAATTTCTCCGATGTAAGGTCCTCTTCTTTTGAAAGGCTAATTTATTTTACAAATTATTGGTAATACATCATACCATTTCATTGTCGTTCAATACTTCATGAACGACTAAACTGTTGTCTTCGTATAACCCGTTACACATTGAGTCCTCATCAACATTTTTACAGCCATCTATGTTTAGCAAAGTGCCGGTTGGGAGGCGTGGTTGGTTTGTCGCTGGCCTTCTGCACCCAAGGTTGCGGGTTCGACCCCGGCCCAAGTCTGTGGATTTTCACAATGCAGAAAATCAACAGCGGCTAATTCGTATGACTATACGACATGTAAAAGATCCCTAGAGTATCTGTTTGGCTTGGGTGTTCTCGGAAAAATTAAATTCTAGTATAGGTTTGCATCGTCAGCTCTGGGGAGGAAACTGGGCGTCAAAATTACCTGCGGCGACTGGTATCCACCTATATGGAGCCGCACTAAAAAGTGGTACTAGCTCTTGGGGAATGTAATAGGCCTGCAATGGTAAAACACCAATCCGCAACCCATAATAAATTTTAAAAAATGGCTTGTGTGTAAAGTATTCAACACTACTTCACAAGCACTTTCCTTAAAATCATAAAGGTAGGATTTGAAATCCCTTGATAGTAATTCGAAATTTCGAGGTATGTCATCAAGAGTCTTCGCGTTGTTTCTGAGTGTAATGTTAATTAGCAATCAATGAGCCCAAATCAAAAAATTCATCATCATTTATCAGGAATAGTTCTCGCGGGGATCTAATTAACGATTTTGTTAATTTTCTAGAAGAAGCAATTTCTAAATAGTATTCAACATTGTTAGGTTTTCCAAAACGTCAACAAACAATAATTGCTCTATTTTATAAAAACTTGAGTTGCAAATTTTGACAGTGACTTCAACTTTTCAGTTTTTGACGATGGTCTTCCGTCTCTTCCTCTAACCTGTCAACCCACTCCTGGGTAATAGAGAATCAACTATGTTTTTTATTCAATTAAAGCCATACAAATAGACAAAATTTTCACTTAAATTGAATTATGCTGTTGAAAACACATATATGAATTGAAAAGAAAATGTAATTTTTTTTCAATATACTTTACTAGAATGTGTATATAAACTTTTTATAACATCGACGAATCCTTATAATAAAAATACTTAGCATTTATACTACCCATTTAAAATTTGTTTATAGAATATATTGATATTCTCTATATTAATATCTTATCAATATTAAGATTACACATAAAGTAACAATAAGAGTGAGAAATTTCGATGAACAATATAAAATAGTTACTTCATATAAAAAAATATTTTGAACATTTTGAAAAACAGGATTAAATGTTTCAATTTACTAAATAATGTAACAAAACAGTGAAGAATGCTACATGCTAAAACAGAAGCAAGATAAAATGAAGCTAAATTACGATAGTATCTCGTATTCATCTGATAATTATCTGAGAAGTACCGCTCACCTATACTGAATAAATAAAACTGTTAGACGCAATGTTTCTGTTCTAAGAAATTCTTGGACCACAATTATTCTGTCTAAACAAGTAGGTCGTTTCATAATCATTTATTGAAACAGTGATCGAAAACAAGCTATTTAAATTTAATTTATAAATCTCCGAAAAAGAAAGAAGAAACAGATGAAATTATATATTTCATACTTACGAGACACACGGATATGTATTTTATTGTATGTATGAGTGTATAGATAGTTAAAAAGTCTGTTTATATATAATTGAAAATAAAGCAAACATGAATTGTTTTTCCGCAACTCTTATTTAAATAAAATATTTTAGACAGCATCCAGCTTGTACTATTTTTGTCCGACTTTATTCTTATCTAGTATCACTTATTTAATCATTTAAATCACCCTGCTGTCATGGCAAGATAAAAAGCTATTACATGCCTAAAGTATCGAAAACTTGAGTCATGGTTTTAGTGTGACGTCTTTACAATCGTTTACTTATTTATAAATATACTAGTTGGAAGAGAACCTTACGCTCTTCACGTGGGTGAATTTTTAAAATAAAACTCATCAATCTCTCGAGCTACCTTGCATAGAATTCTTTTAACGTCCAACTTGGAGCAAGATGGCGTGTTTAAAAATTAAAAAAAAAATTAATGATGGTGTATTTTTTTAAAAATTTTGCAAATAATTTTCAGAGGACTTTTGAAAGAATACGTTTATACGATGATTTATACGAACAAAGAACACTGGAATAAATGGAAATATTTCCAAAAATTGGCCATGGCATCATGCAACAAAATTTATGCCGAATTTCTGAAAAGTTGTTCAACTTTTTTCCCCATCCGTTAAAAGAAAAAAATAGAAAACATGGTCATTAATTGTGGAAATTTCTATGTGTGTTTCCCCACCAATATTGATACTTAATCCTGTAGATTTTGTAAGAGAAAGTTAAATATTAATTCTATATACCGCATAAATTCCATGTCGTTTGGTTCTCTGAGTTTTTGAATGGAACGATTTAAAAATAAAAATCGTAAACACGAGTTTGCAGTATTTAATTGCCAGGATGCTCAGCAAACTAATTCGCCGATAATTGGTGAATTAGATTGCCTGATATAAATAGTCATTCTTCATTATAAAATTTCGATATCCCATACAGTTTAAAAATCGAGAATTGTACAACGTTTCGCTTAAGAAATAGGAGAAATTGCTTAAAAAAATAATAAGCAAATTGGGTAAAAAACTCATTCTGAAGTACATATTTTAGTCATCCACATCTTTAAGGTACCAAATTTGCTCTAAAAACTTTTTTTCTCTTTTGAACTTATACTCAGTACGCCGACAGATATGTATCAAAAAGACTTAAGCTGGTAAAATAATTGCGGCATTAACACTTTAATTGTTGTCAAAAACTGTGTGTTATTGATTAACTAAATTTAGTTATGATCAAAATATCATCAGCAGCGCGAAGACATAAGCCGAATTAGAAATTGCCTTATTTATATTAATTTCAGCTAAAAACTTTCTAAAACAGATGAATTAAAAAAGAATTTAGCCAAGGATTACTGAAAAAAATCAAATATTCTTTCTCAAAAACTCTAAAATTTATGAACAGAAATGCAAACATAAAATTATTTTGTCAGAATAAAAATTCAACAATTGAAGTAACACATTTTATGATTATTCGAAAAAGAATTGTTATTGAGCTTCAAAGAGCAGACTATGTTCAGACCTAATGTTAAATAAATATAATGACAACAAGAATATGTAACGACCTTCAAAAAACTACGTGACGTATAAATTGTTGAAGGAAAGTTAAGCCATTATGTCATGTGACGTCATATCCCCCCAATTTTGAAAAATCACTTTAAATTTTAATTAAAAAAAATTTCAATTAGAAATATCCCCAAGGTACCTACTTATGCTTCAACATACCAAATTTCATACGTCTGAGTCTTTCCACTTTTATGCTTCAAAGCACACACGCATGCACGCTCTTCATTTTATTAATGTAGACAACACGTTGTGCCCGTTCCAAACTTGTTTTAAAGTGTCTTCAGAACAAAAGAATTCTTTGTCTTAAGAGGGGAGAATTTCACATTTAAAATTTCGTGGAATTTTAAATGTTATCAACCTATTATATTCTAAATGAAATAGCATGGTACTTGACTTGCTTCAACATTTCTCTATTTATTTTGGATTCAAACAACATTATAGAAAGTTTTCTTTCGAGAAAAGTAAAATATTTTTTTTTTTCTAAAGAACTATGCACACCCAACCAATTATTTCAATTTCTTTGCCCATTATCTTTCTTATCTTAGTTCTGTATGGAATGTTCATACAAAGAAAACTGTGATATGATTCATACAAATATTGCACGATTGCTTCAAGAACACTATCAATTCTGAACAGTTTACTCTATAACATTGCACACTTATAGAATTATCATAAAATTTCTGTAATTGATAATGGGATGGATTTAAATCATATGAAGTATGAATACGAAATTGAACTTTTCTTAAATACATGTTGGATCTCATTTATTTATTCTAAATTTTTGGAAAAGACAATAAAAAATATATATTTAAAATATATATTAGTTTTAGCCCATATAAAAATTAAAACGCTTTAATAACACATTTTCCAAATCTATGATGCAGTTTTAATGAATTCTTAAGGGAAATCATTTTATTAATATAGTTATGGAGCAATAAATTTTACTATCCTCTTGATAAATACTTGATTCGTATTCATACTGTTTACTCCTTAACTGGAAATTATACTCAGTAGATTCCTTTCGTTGCTCTTTAGACAAACGATGCTACAAAGCAAATAAATTATACAGGGTATTACCGAAATCAAGCGACAAATTCAAAGGGGTGGTAGTAGGCAGTGTGGTGACGACAAATCACCATAAAACATGGGGTCGGAAATCACGTTTTGTCGGAGTAATTCGCAAAAACAATTATAGTAGAATGAAAAGGGGCAATGATAGTTATGAAATACATTTATTAGACACAACGCATGCTTTTTATACAAACAATGCATCACAGCTCGACGTCAGAAAAACAACGGGAAATGATTGTCACAGAAATTGTTCGAAGTCGCGGCCGAGTGCATCAAAGCACAGGACGGCTCAAACAAATCCAGTTTGCTGGCGTTGTCAGCCGAAGCGACGGAGATCAGTGCCGTGAGATTCTTCACTGTAGCCACCAGCGTCTCATACAAAAGCGATTTAAGGTGGCCCCCAAAAGAAAAAAATCAAAAGCGTTGAGGTCCGGAGAGCGTGGAGGCCAAGCAGTAGTTCCGCCGCATCCAATCCACCTCCTGAGATATGTAGCATGACTATTGTTACTAAAAATTTGATTAACAAACATTTTAAGCTACTTCACACATAAAAATTACTCGTAACCGTTCAAAAGAGTTTCCATCTCGAATTGTAGAATTTACAAAATTACAATCGGTGTTTTTAGTTTTTGTTAATCCGTTTAACGTGTCTTCTGATAATGCATTTACTGCGACTGGTAAATATTATTTTGAGTTTAGTAATATAAATGAATGAGTGAGAGTTATATTAAAGTCACACTGTAAAACAACACGACAGCTATTGGCGGAGTACCATATAATTCTAAGGCTCGGCCAAGTGACTAGAATGACACCTGAGTTAGTATTCCCCTCCACCAAACTACCACACCACGCCAAAGGGAGGACTTTGAGCTCCACAGAATTAATGTGTTTTGGCCTCCTCTACACGGCGGGTCTTCAGTGGCGCCAGGACTCGAACCCGCGACACACCAGTTAAGAGTTTATTACCATAACCACCAGACTACCACGAACCTGTAATACGAACGAAATGGAATTATAAATAATTAATCTACTATATAAAAACCATTTTTTTTCAAAATGAATCATATCACAAGGATAGTATTGAATGCTGAAGAATTTAATTCATAAAGAAGACATCATATTTCCAGAAAATATACACTAATAATTTTTTTATGTATTGCGAATGGGTGCGTTTGTGAATGTCTATGATTTGAAGTATGATACATCTAAAAACTAAACATTGGTCCAAGGCTACGTATTCTTATTTAAGTAACTGATTAAGAACACACGTGATTCTAATTATATTCCCAATCATAACAAATTGGCGGACGATTTGCAATGTCAGGTGTTACACTGAATCATACATTTGTATTTGACATTGTTTGCTTTGCAATATTAATTTAAATAGATCTAAATAAATTGTGAAATAAAACATTTGATATTGTGAATTTGTTTTGTTATGCTCCCTTATTAATATTTAAATTTATATTGCTCCTAGTGGCGTAACGGAGAATATTAGGGCCTACCTACAAAGTTAGGTTTGGGACTCCAAGCCGGATCTTACAAAGTATTGTAAAACCATAACCTTTGAGCCTCCTAAGATCCTACCCTCCTCACGATGCAAGGGTGTACAATACGCCACTGATTGCTTCTTTATCGACAAAATAACCTCTCCAGCCTATTTCCACCCTTTGTCATATTGGTTTATTTGAGATCAGTGGCATACACAGACCACTTTCATAGGAGAGGTTATGTTTTTAAAAAAAGAAAAAAGTAAACACCGAGACGCAACTCAGTGGCGTAACATGCACCCCTGCATCGTGGGGGGCCTAGGGTTCTAAGGGTCCCGAGGCCTGACTGCCGCCAAGTAAAATCCAACTTGGTGTAACGTCACTTCTCGAAAACAACAACATCTGGTGTCGGTTTCTTTGTAGATCCGACGCCCACACGTGCAGCTTCAGGTGCAGCGCAACCCCTGTTTGACCCCCGAGGAATCTAGCGACCCGACCGGAAGATGAGGGGAGAGATGCTTTGAACTTGCACGCGAGCGGTGACCAACGAATCCTCCTCTCACAAAATAGTGGACTCTAACAATCTATAATTAATTTTAATAACTTTAATATGTATCATTTTGTAAATAAGTTTCAATAGTTGTGACGTAAATAAATTCCATATTTTAATTAACCAAGAATATCACCGTTATTTTTTCAAACGTTACAGCTTAGAGTTTTGGTGGCAGCGCTTTGGGATAAAAAGTTAGCATTCAGGACCCGTGAGAGGAGGAAAATTTTGGATTTTTACGGACGGACCGCAACGCAGGGAGAAAAAGAGATCTTCGGAAGCCGTGCTGCGATTCAATTCAGCTTCGGAGAAAGAGAGCGTCCTGCTCATAGAAGATCAAACTGATCTATAGTGTTAACGGCTAGAGTGTCCGAAGGGAAAGCGATTTTCGGAAGCCGTGCTGCAATTGAATTCAGCTTCGGAGAAAGAGAGCGTCCTGCTCATAGAAGATCAAACTGATCTATAGTGTTAACGGCGAGAGTGTCCGAAGGAAAAGCGATTTTCGGAAGCCGTACCACGAGTGAATTCAAGGCTGGTCAAACTGATCACACTTATTGTTAAGAGTTCAAAACCACTAGTGCACAAATGTACATAGTACTTCAAATGGGTGAGTACTGTTATATTTTTTGAGTTGCAAACTGCATATTGTATTAGGAATTTTGGTTAAAGTGTTCTTTAGAAATTTTGAAATACTTAGTGTTTTTCTTGCATGGGAACAGTGTTATTTTTGTTTCTAGAGAATTGTAATTGTATTTCAAGCATTGTGTGCAATTTTAGCTTAAGATTTATTGTGTTTTAAGTCTCTTGAATGATTTTGATTATTTTTAGTGTTAAGTTTTTCTTTGTGTATTTCTGTGTATGCATGGGACCAGTGTTATTGTATTAATAGAGAATAGTAACAATAGTGCAAAATTTAGCGTGACATTTATTTGATATTGTTTAAAAAATGGCTTTCCTTGGTAAAGGGAAAAAGCAAGACATGTTGCAACTTGCTGAGGAATTAGGAATAAATGCCACTTTAAATATGACTGTCCCTAGCATAAAAATTGCAATCACTAACAGTGAAGGTTATGAAGAGGAATTTGTTAAAAATCTGTATGAGACTATCATTGCAAACGGAAAAAGATTGGAAGAGTTAGAAAGGGCTGAAAAAATGAGATTGGAAGAGTTAGAAAGGGCTGAAAAAATGAGATTGGAAGAGTTAGAAAGGGCTGAAAAAAAATGAGATTAGAGAAGTTAGAAAGGGCTGAAAAAATGAGATTGGAGGAGTTAGTAAAGGAGCAGGCATTAAAAGAGAAAGAATTACAGCTGAAATTTGATTTAGAAAGGTTTAAAATAGAATCCGGATTTAGGGTAAACGATGAATCAAACGATTCTACAAATGCATGTTCTGTAACCTCTAATTTAAACTTAAAAAAATTGATCCCAGATTTCGATCCTAAGCAGTCAGATATTAGTTTATATCTAGTGATCTTTGAACGCCAGGCTAAAAGGGCGTCAATAGAAAAGAAAGAGTGGGTGGGGCAATTATTGGGTTTGTTACCCCTAGAGATCGTGCAATTTATTGCTCGCGAACCGGAGGAACAAGCCGAAAATTACGATTATGTAAAGAAATTGTTACTTAAAAGATTCAAGTTAAGTCCGGAGGTCTTTCGGCAAAAATTTGTCCAACACCAGAAAAAATCCGATAGCACCTGGAAGGATTTCACTTTTGAAATTACGAATTATCTAGATGAGTGGCCGATTGGCTTAGAAATAAATACCTTTCAAGATCTTAAAGATCTAATGGTGGTAGATCAATTAAAAAAACGCGCCAATGCTAGTATGAAAGATCATTTTTTAGATAATTGGGCAAACCTTAAATCAGCTACTCAAATAGCAGAACTCTTTGATAATTATGAGGACGTCCGAAAGGTAAATTCGAAACCCATGGATAGGTGGGGCAGAAATGATAAAATTTTGACATACTCAGGGATCAAGGAAAAGAAAATAGATTTGGGAAAACTTCCCCCAGATTAGGAGCTTCTGTTCCGGAGAGTACTAGAGAGAGAACTTTTGAAAAACGCGTGATACAAAGATGTTATCATTGCAATATGCCTGGACATATAAAAGCCGGTTGCCCTAAATTAATAAAAAACAAAACGACGGAAACTCTCAATATTATTGAGGGCTGCGGTAGCCCAGTGGTTAAGGTATCCAACCATGGCAGGCATGTCATGAGTTCGATCCAAGTACCACTAAAGACCCGCCGTGTAGGGCAGCGATGCACGTTAAATCTGTCGAGAGCTGAAACGTCCTCCCGTTGGTGTGGTGTGGTAGTTAGGAGAGGGGGTGCCAGCTCAGGTGTCGTCCACGTCACTTGACCATGGTTCAAAATTACGTGGTCCGTCGCCAAAAGCCCTCGTGTAGCTGAACAGTGCGACGTTAATATTAACTCAACTCAACTCAACTCAATAATAATGAAGGAAATGAAAACCCGGATTTTCTTAATTCATATACAACAAAGGGCTCTGTGAATGGTCACGAGATAGACATTCTTAGAGATACGGGAGCGACAATAGATTTAGTATGTGCAAAATACATAAATCCTTCTTCTTTCTCTGGTGAAAATGTTTGGGTAAAACAACCGTTAAGCCCAGAATTAGTTTGTTTACCTTTGGCGGTCGTGGAAATTTCCGGAAATTTTGGAACGGTGCAGACTAAGGCAGCGGTTTGTGGAAATCACTTAAATCAACACGGTCGATATTTGCTTGGAAATAAAACGGCCGAGCTAATAAAAGGAAATTTAGACTATAATTTCCTGCCAGTCGAAATATTGAATGCTGTCCAAACAAGGTCTCAAGTCAAAGCGGCTAGAGAAGAAAGGGGAATAGATAGTGGTGATGCTAAAAAAGGGGAAGATGAGGTTATAATTGTTTCTTCGGATGCAGAGGACGAAATTTTAATACCTGCACTCCAGGAATATGTTCCGGAATTAGCGCTGCTAAGGGTTACGCGAGAAAATTTAATCAATGCTCAAAAAAATAGCGAGGAGATTAAACCTTTATACGAACAGGCAGCCAGTCAAGTGCAGGTTACCAATCAGGTTTATTCTCTAGAGAAGGAATTATTGGTCAAAAATCGTGAAGATAAGTTAGGTAACGTGGTGAAGTTAATAGTAGTGCCGGAAGAGTTGCGCGACCCCATTAAATCCTTGTGTCATGAGGGAACATCTGCACACCTGGGAATTACGAAATCCAAAGACAAATTAAACCGATATTTTTACTGGCCGAATTGCTATAGAGATATGGAACAGTTTGTAAAAACTTGCGATCAGTGTCAGAAGGCTGGGAAGCCCAATGATAAAAAAGAAAGCTCCACTAAAATTGGTCCCTGTTATTCAGGAGGTTTTACTAAGCTAAATATTGATGCATGTGGGCCTCTCCCGATCACATCTAAAGGGAATCGATATCTTATCACGGCCATTTGCATGTCATCAAAATTCCCTGAAGCTATTCCGGTGTCTGATATTAGTTCCGTTAGTGTCACAGATGCGCTGTTAAACATCTTTAGTCGGATGGGGTTTCCCCGTGAAATACAATGTGACCAGGGTGCTTCTTTTACTAGTGCTCTGACTACCGAGTTTTTGAAAGATTCGGAATACTTGTCAGGCATAGTTCTGTGTATCATCCACAGAGTAACCCTGTTGAGCGATTTCATCGAACGTTGAAACGCCTCTTACGAGTCTTATGTTTAGATGCAGGCTCCGAATGAGACAAACATCTTCCGTCAATTCTTTTAGCGTTACGAACTGTATCTCACGAAAGTACAGGGTATACACCGTCAGAGTTGGTGTATGGGAAAAATTTGCGAACCCCAGAGACGTTAGTAATGGAACATTGGATGGAACCGGAAGAAGAGGGTGATCTCGTCACTGAATATATGTTTAAGTTAATAAATAGATTAAAAAGATGTCAAGAAGTAGCTATAAATAAAATGGAGGAAATGCAAGTTAAGCGGAAAACTTGGTATGATAAAAACGCAGTAAAACGTGAATTTAAGGATGGAGATTTAGTCCTAGTGTTAGCTACATCCAGAGCAAATAAATTAGCAGTGCAGTGGATAGGTCCTGGGACAATTTTAAATAAAATTTCGGAAACGAACTATTTAGTCGAAATCCCCGGCAGACGCGAAACATCTCAAATCTATCATATAAATATGCTAAAACCATATTACAAAAGGCCAGAACACGTTAACGTAATTATTAATGATGAAACAAAAAACTCTCTCGCAGACCAGGAGTTAGAAATCCCATACTTAGAAAACAATTCTCTCATTTATGATTTCGAGGACGTAATCCAGGCTAGCGAGTTGAACAAACACCTTCACGACAAACAAATGGATCGACTGCGCGAATTATTAAATAAATACTCTAAATGTTTTTCAAACAATCCCGGTTTAACTAATCTGGTTGAACACGAAATCCAGTTAGTTAGCGATCAACCAGTTAGGACGAAGCCCTATCGAATGTCGCACCGACAAAATGAAATCTTAAAAACGAAATTAACCGAATGTTAAAATTAGGAATCATTGAGGTAGGAGAATCGGATTACATGTCCCCTATGATTTTAGTTGAGATAGCTGGGAAAGAACCTCGTCCATGTATAGATTACAGGAAATTAAACGGGATCATTAGAACGGAATATTTTCCTCTTCCGAATATCGAAGAACGCGTAGAAAAAGTATCGGCGGCTAAATTTATTACCGTCTTTGACTTATCTAAGGGATATTGGCAAATACCTTTGAGTAAAACAGCACAGCGATACGCAGCCTTCTGTACTAGCTTTGGTACATACCGACCCCTAAGGATGAGTTTCGGATTAAAGAATGCTCCATATTTCTTTAGTAAACTCATGGCTGAATTACTTAACGGACTAGAGGATTTCGTTGTCCCGTATCTAGACGATATCGCAATTTTCTCAGATACTTGGGAGTCGCACATTAAACATATGGAAACGGTTCTGCAGAGAATAAAGAGAGCTAAGTTAACGATAAAACCTTCAAAGTGTAAGTTTGCGCAACAAAATGTAAAATTTTTGGGTCACATTGTGGGTCAGGGTTTTCGCACCCCTTTCGAGATCAAAGTTCAGGCTGTTCTAGAGTTCCCTACCCCTCGCACGAAACCCCAAATACGTGCTTTCTTAGGTATAGCGGGTTATTACCAAAAATATATAAATCTGTTCTCGGTAATCGCTGCTCCGTTGACGGATGCGTTGAAGGGAAGAGCAAAGAAGGGAGAAATTAACTGGGACGACCAAGCGTGAAAACGCATTTCGAGAACTAAAAGGAAACTAACTGATAAGCCCGTCTTGTACGCGCCAAATTTTGAACGAGAATTCATTGTTCAAACGGACGCTTCGAACGCAGGTATGGGAGCAGTTTTAACCCAATTAACTGAACAAGGTGAGGAGCATCCAATCCTTTACCTGAGTAAGAAATTTTCAGAGGTAGAGATGCGTTATTGTACGACGGAGAAGGAATGTGCTAGTATTGTTTTCGCAATTAAAAGGTTACATTATTACTTAGATGGAAATTCATTTTTAGTTATGACCGATCACAACCCGTTGGTGTGGTTGAATAGAAATGTTAGTTCTAACCCTAGATTGATGCGATGGGCTTTGGCTTTGCAACCATATAATTTTAGAATTGTACATCGGTCGGGTAAAAGTCACAAAAATGCAGATAGTCTCAGCAGATCGGTGATAGATAATTAGGGATTGTTAACAATGTTCTCTTGCTCATGAATAATAATTGTTGCTTATGTTTTTTAGTTAAAGGTTAATAATTGTATTAAATTTTATTTATTTACTAGTACTGTATATCATATCGAATGGAGATGCGTGTCAAAAGATAAAGCCATGAAAAGCAAATGTATTAATATGCTTAATTTTGTGTATAGGGTTTTAAAATATACATGAGTATTTAGTTTACGCAAGAGGCATATTGTGAAAAATATTTTGTGTGTAAGGTTGTACACTTCGCATATCATATCAACACATGTCGTTAGTATAATTTTATTTAAGCATTGTGGCGAAGAATATTTTATGTGCAAGGTCTTACACTAGCATTTGATATAACATGTTGTTAGTATAATTGATACTAGGCATTGTGATAGAGTGTTTGTATTTTTATTTGATGTATAGTATGTTTTCTTACATTGATTACATTGCTATTTCGTAATATGGATTTGTGTAAGTTCCTAGCAAGAACACTCACTCACTAGAAATAAGTAATTCCAAATTTAGTTCAGCGTTTTCTTTAGTAATTAAAATTGCAGCTCAGAAATATAGTGGTGCTTGATGAAGGGATGTGTCGGTAATCTGTCAGTTGTCTCATCGTCATCCCATTAAACTTTTCTCAACGGAAAAGTTCCATAAGAGAGGGCGAGAGCTGTAACGTCACTTCTCGAAAACAACAACATCTGGTGTCGGTTTCTTTGTAGATCCGACGCCCACACGTGCAGCTTCAGGTGCAGCGCAACCCCTGTTTGACCCCCGAGGAATCTAGCGACCCGACCGGAAGATGAGGGGAGAGATGCTTTGAACTTGCACGCGAGCGGTGACCAACGAATCCTCCTCTCACAAAATAGTGGACTCTAACAATCTATAATTAATTTTAATAACTTTAATATGTATCATTTTGTAAATAAGTTTCAATAGTTGTGACGTAAATAAATTCCATGTTTTAATCAACCAAGAATATCACCGTTATTTTTTTCAAACGTTACATTGGGGGCCCAAAACCTGACTTAGCAGGGGAAGCCCAAATGTTCTCCGTTAAGCCCCAGACGCAACTTTTATGCTAAAAAACTAAAACTCTGTTCGTCTATGAGAGGGGTTTGAGCCCCCAAACTTCCCCCTTGTGTACGCCACTGATTGAGGTTAATTTCGTGAAACATACTTTATTTTTTTTAGGAATAATGTCTTAATTTTTTTTCTTATTTATAATGCACATCTTTATAAAAATGATAAATTTTTCTTATTACCTTCACATATTTTTTTAAAGATTTTCTCATTATCTTAGGCATGGATAACTGAAAGTATTTTTTCTAAAATCCATCCTACAAGGGGAGAAAAATAGAAAAAGCATTATTTGTTGAAGAGTAACAAAAAAAGTACAATAACGATGTCTATTTATTCTTACGATATTTCTGATCCATGTTCCACAAAAGAAAGTGCTGATTTTTTTTTATCTTTGGATGCGTTCAAGTAAAAATGTTACTTTAAAAAAAAATATTTGGAAAACTAGATTACAATACATTTTTAAATTATAAAAATTTAGATGAGAGAAATATTTTTAGGATTATTAGACTGGATTTCGATAACTTTCTTTGATTTTAAACTTTACGCTGGAATTTCCTGTCGTGATTTTGATAAATATTGAATAATTTTCTTTTATTCCCGGTTTATAAAAATATTTCAGTATTTATTAATTTTCCATCGCTATTAATATTAGCACATTACGCACATTCAATTAAAAAAATCGATTCATTCTCCTATTCTCTTTCTCGCCATTTAATATTCGTTCCTCCAAGCTTTCAATTGTACATTTTTATTCCGAAAAAATACTATATTTAAATCACATAGATATATCACTTACACACTTCATTGAAAATCACATCACGATTTTCCCGACTGTCAAAAGGCATGCGCGCGCATCAAAAATTATCTGCATTCTCACCAATGCCATTTGAGTTGGAGGGGGCGGTGTGTTTGTGTTTACGTTTTCAAAAATCACTTCTCATGTTGCGGTTATACTTCATGTGTGTTAGGCTATACAAATGTTATTTAAGTACTCCATATCAAAATTTCTTGATGTACAGGCATGACTGCGATTAATGAAGCTACATTATATCGACGCCATATACTATTGCTTGTTCTCGTTGGTATATTTGTTATTTCCGTCGTTGGAGTAACAGTGTCCATACTTATTGTTAATCCAAGATCTGATGTAGATGGTAATAGTATAAGGAAAAAAATTGTTGGCATATTTTATATGAAGTGGTCTTTTATTTATGCAATTCTGATTGTAACCGAATATCTTTTTTTCTATTTTTGAAACCATAGCTCTTTGCTTTTTATTATAATTTTGTTGGAATCAAATTGTTCTAAGGTTTTTTTTAAAGCCGTTAAATTTTGGGTTGAATTAAGTTAAAAGAATTTAAACTGTTGCATGAAATAGGTCTTGAATATCGTGCACAATATTAAATTGTTGTTGTGTGTAATCCTAATTCAGTTTACACCTTTGGCGACGAAGGAAAAAAATAGCTCGTGTTTTTCTGTATTTTCTCTATTCTATATGATGGCAATAATGCGTCAAATCGGCGATAAATAAACAAATGGATCAAAAGAGAGTATGGTATTTTATTGTTAAAAAACATTCATTTATCAATAGAAATTACCATATTGAATATATTTTCTTAGAGATGCAATAGTAAATTTTTAGTTTTCTTAAACTAAATGCTTATATTTTAATAATGATATCAATTTATGTCGACTTTATTTTTAATTTGAATGATTGAACTCCTGTTAATTTTAACTTTTAAAGCTTAAGAATGACTCCATACAGCTAGTTTTATTGTGAAGTACTTGTAATTTGTTATGTGTAGTTTACTTTAAAATTGTTAATGGTTGAGGCACTTCTGTATTATCCTGTCAGCCATAAACACTGGTGAAACTACTCACACCTACTGAAGAAAAACCAATAATTTCATTGACCAAGAATCCTCCATGATATTTAAAGAGTAACAACTAATGCTTTGTTTTGTTTATTAAATCATACTACTTGACAGCAGTGTTTTAATTTGATGAAAATTGAATACATCATTATATATATATATATATTGAAATTGGGTATTTAATATTCTATTTATTCTTTCACTATAAAAAAGTTTTATAAACAAATGAAGAAAAAAAATCAATGTATTTTTATATATACAGTATGTGCATTTTCTTAAAATTCACTTTTATTTTTATTAATAATCAAAATTATTTTTATGTTTATAACTCTTCTCTCTTGAGTACTTATGTGTTTATTATCTTTGTCTTTAGATGAATATTTGGGAAAGAAGAATGTATTATTCATTGTTGTGGATGATCTCAGACCAGCTCTTGGATGTTATGGTGATGAGAGAGCCATTACTCCTAACATCGATCAGCTAGCATCAAAGGGCGTAGTTTTCAAGAATGCATATGCACAGGTTTCTAATTGTTTTTTTCTTGTTTAGTATTTGAATATCTACATGTGAGGGATGTACTTTGTGTGTTAGGAAAATAAAACTTGCCAATATGTAATCTAGTGTCAAAGGTAGCATCTTTGTTGAGAACTGTAACATATGCTGATATTGAAAAATAAGGGAAGATTGAAGTGTAGAATAAGGGGCCCCTTGGTGAAGTCAATTTTTTTGGTGAAAGGAATCGGTCTCCAAGCAACTTAATATAAGAATAGGTGTTTCGAGAATTTACAAAAGTGGAATTTTGCAATGAAAATAAAGAAATATTAATAAGAAATAATATATATACAGGGATGTGTGTAGCTACACTGTCATATCAATGATATGGGGCCCCAAGCTACAGAGGCCCTAACATGTGTAACTACAGTCCACTAACAGGGCTCTCATATCTAAAAAGGGGACCCAAAGGAATTTTGATACAGGGCCTACTCAGAAATAGCTATGCTTTTGTATATATATATTTATTTATTATGCATTAAAATAAAAATTGTATTTTTTAAAAAAAATGAAATTGTAAAACAGAATATAAAAAAAAGCTTACCTGTGCTGAGGACAGTTCTTCTATAGGAGGGTAAATTATTTTCACTGCCTTTAAAAAGGATGTGACCAAGACATTTGCATTGCTGAGTTGATTGATTTTTCTCCACCTGTATTTTGCAAGGTAAGAATCAAATTGATCCTCATGCCTGCAAGTTCCATGCAGAGTTTTTGATGGATTTCTACGAACCCTGGAAGGAGTTTGTGTGAGCCTCCCCAATCCAGGATCTCTAAGCTATGATTGACTGAAAGATGAAGAAAACCTTTACCTTGCAGGCAGTCCTAAGCTGTCCAGTGATCCAATATGATAGTTGTACCCTCCTTTATGTTACTCTTAATGGATTTTAGCAGTATATCCTTCAACCTATCTTTAACCACATGAAAGAAACACTCATTCAAACACTTTTGTATCCCTCCAAACACCCATGTTCCATTCACTCTTTTGTTTCTGTTATACTTTCTTTTATGAAGCACGCTTTTGTCAATTTCCACTATCACATCAGGACCTCTGAGCATAGAACTTTTTCGTTCATTTCCATTTCCATACACATCTCTCTGCAAAAACTCGCCCAATCCATGACTGTTTTCTTTGAAACATTAAGTTCGGAAGAAATGAAGTTACAGTTAGACTATTCATCAACATCAGAATCTCAAGCATACTCAGCTTACTTTCTTTGAACCAGCTTTCTTCCTTGCAGATCTTTTTATACAATGGGCATTCGCTCCTTTCTTTTGGCATATCCAGGTACATCCATCACTCAAATCCTTGGTAATCAAGTGCACAGCTTTCTTGCAAACCGAACATTCATCATTTACAGCAATCAATCCTTTTTCCATGCACCTACTGTATTAGACATTTTCCTCTTTCATTCCAAATCATAAAAAAGGCAAATCATACTTTCAGACATACTGCTCAAGATAAGTTGAAGGAACAAATAAAAAACAGGAAAATCGAATTCTGAAAACTTGCAGAGAAACATTCCAAAAATCCTTCATGGATAAAATCAAAATAGTAAATGAAAATGAAGAAATAAATGATAGAGTTGTTAATTTGAAAATAGTCTGCTTTTTTAAAAACATCTGTAAAGTTTAAATAACCAATAGCAATTAATTAAAATGAACACTTAACCTTATCTGCAT
Organism: Trichonephila clavipes; assembly: GCA_019973935.1. Lineage (NCBI taxonomy): Eukaryota > Metazoa > Arthropoda > Arachnida > Araneae > Nephilidae > Trichonephila > Trichonephila clavipes. The sequence goes on along the minus strand of BMAU01021331.1, from coordinate 1,137,560 downwards.
AAGACCACATATAAAAAAAATGAGTTACCAAATTATATCATCTGCCAGGATTAATTTATCTTACCATGATTTCTAGGTAAAAATTGCCAAATCCAAGGGGCTCCCTATTCTATACTTCAACCCCTTAAGGGAATTTATATACTTAGTGGAATTTGGAATAATTTGGTTCAAAGTCCAAACAAAGAGGAAAATTTTCAGTATTAATTGCATAAGCATACAAATGTATATGGGCTGTGTATTTAGAGGGTAAATATCATAAATATATGTAGAGACTAATTTCCATGCTTCATTCATTCCTACACTTCTCATGTAGACTTTCTAGTGCTGATGAACTGTACAGTATAGTATGACTATACTCTTTATACTAATGTATCTAGCTAATCTATACATATAAATAAAAATGAAGTGTCTGTTTGTAATTTGAAATTAACAGCTTTTTACTAAATGCATTTAAAAGTATTTACGGTACTTATATGAAAAATCAATTTTTAAAATTTTTGTCTGTCTGTCTGTTTCAGCTAATCTCTGAAATGGCTGGACCAATTTTGACAAAACTTTCACGGGCAGATAACTAATATTATAAGAAATAACTTAGGCTACTTTTATTATAGAAAAAACTTAGGTTTCTGAGAAAATAAAATTAAAACCAATGAAATAATGAGCTATATCCCAATAGCAAATAGGGATTATTAATTTCAATAGGGATTATTTTTATTCAATAGGGACTATTTTATTTCATGAGCCTTCTGTCTCAACGATTTCTAGTATTTATATCAAACTTTTTCTTTGATTAGGTTGCTGCCATTCGCGACATTTCCTGTTCATGTCTTGATCCTAATGATTTTACAGTCCTTAACTGCATTGTCAAAGGTCATGCGTCCCTTTCACCCCTTGCTCAACAAAAAGCAAAGAAAAAAATAAAACAAAAAAGAAACATAGATTCACAAAGTAGAAGAAAAGTTTTCGTAAACTCTGCGAAGTGAATAAACACTTTTTTGTTAAATTCAATGTGGACGAAGTCGCGGGGTAACAGCTATTTAACATAAAGTAAATGCATCAGAAAGTAATATTAATGTGTTACACATCCAGATACAAATTATATACACTATTTTAAGCGTTTATTACGCAAAATTTCTAACAATGTGTTTCTTTTGCTGAGCAAGTAGGTGTTTTAAAAATCGACCCTCAAGAAAGTTACGGAGCATCATAAATAATAATAATTAATAATAATAATAACAATAAATCCAGCTATTATTTCAGCTGAAGACTTAAAATTTAGCGAACATGTTTTTTTTTATGAGATATGCAAGAAGCTTTTTTTTTTGCTTAATTTACAATTCACGTAAAATTAACTCATTAAAAATTTCTTTATCCTTCAGTCTACATTGTTTAATTTTTAAATTCCCCTGTGCCAAGAACGAGTATACCAGCCAGTTTTATCTAAAATTCCCCATGTACATTCAAAGGGAAACATTATCTTCATTTTAAACACCAATGTATGTATTAAATTATAAAATCCATTCATACATGAAAGTGAGAAGGCAGCCTCAATAAAATTAGAAACTGAAAGCTTAGCTTTCATTGATGTTGGGTTATTAAAATTTGGCTCACGCTATAGTTTCGGTAATTTTCACCTGTATTGTTACAATAATACACAAGCTGCCATACATTTACGCTCTGACATATGTTATGATTAAAGTAAAATATCTGGGGCTAGCATTAACTCTCTTGCTGCGCATCTCGCGATTTCCACAGGCAAAGTACACATAGTTGAGGTAGCACTGCACAGCAAGTGGGTCAATAACCACAACTCTTGGGTAATGAAAAATAATCATACTTATATGTAAATATTAATAAATATAAACTATTTTTATATATAGTCTGTGTTATTGATTTGGGGCAGAATAGATTTAAACCACAAGCTCTAACATTATTTGAATGTCATGGGATATGAACTACATGAAATAACAAACTCTTAACAATTTAAGAATGAAATTTGATCAATAAAATAATTTTATAATTATTTTTTATCAGGTAAATTCAGTTTTTATTACATCCAATTCCATTACTCAAACAATATGCAACAAAAATTTGCAAACAAATTATACTGAATATACAATCTTGTATTTTTTGAAAAGTTATTTTGTCAGGAAGGACTTTTATGGCATTTGGAATTATAAAGGGTTATTGATTTTTACTTTTTCAGAGATTTGATTTACAACTGAAAATTGCAATATTAACACCTTTAATCACCTAAATTAGAATTCTTATGATTGCATTTTTTCTTAATTTATTTTAATACATCTTATATAAGAAAATATTATATTTACTGTTCATTATTGGAAAATATTAATCTCATAGGATGAATTCCTGTAAATTATTTACTTCAATAGATTGATTTGGTTATTAACTAATTATAGTTTATTTAATCATAATTTCTATGATATTCTCCACTCAACTTAATCTAATGGTTTTTGTGAAATATTGTATCATTAAAATCCAAAAAAAAAAGTCTGAAATAATATTAATTAGAAAATTCCTAATACATAAAATTTATTATTAATAACTTCACATAAGTTATTAATATATAGTTGTTATTGTACAGTTAGAATTGTTTGAGCTATAATATTCACATAAATTATCTCACACATACACATTCAACTCTATAAAACTGTTTCTGTGAAATAATTTTGTTAAAATATCAAAGTCTATCACATTTTTGATGTACTTAATTGTAAATTGGAAAATTTCTGTTATCACACACAAATGCATACAAGAAGAAATAATTTCACTGTCCATTTTGTGTGTATTTGATTTCATACAATTATTTCTATAAGTTTTATTATGAAAATATATATAATTCATACTGGTTGTATATTATATATATTTTTAAATTTCTGTTTTATATACTTCTGAGTATTTGTTTGTTACAACTGTTTAGCTATTTTCTTTCTTAGTCATTTAATTATTCATGTTTGCATTGTATTTAAAGGTTGAACTTTTTACTACACTAACAATTTTGTCAATTTCACTATACTGAGTACTATACTTAATACTTTTTAAAAAAATATCTTAAATATGTATTTCAAATAATTTTTAAATTATGCTTTGAAGTTGGGAATTTAGTTTAAGGAAGTGTGCTAATATAAAACTTCAATAATTATATGATGCTAATCAATGATTTTTAAGATGAATTAAAAAATTATCTACAATTACATTTTAAACCTATAAATGCATGATAGTTGTTTTTGACAAAAATCACTTTGTTTTCTCAAGCAAGCTCTTTGTGCACCCAGCCGAACTTCATTCTTGACAAGTCGAAGACCTGATAGTTTGCATTTATATGACACAGGAAGCTACTGGCGAGAGGCTGTTGGAAACTTTGTGACATTGCCTCAGCATTTTAAGTATCATGGGTATGAAACCATAAGTGTTGGAAAAGTGTTTCATCATGGTAATTTTACTTTCCTTTTTTAGATTATTTGCTTGGTAGGTTTTCCATTCAAAACTCTCAATACAGGAGTTTTTCCTTCAATGTTTAGAAATTATTTAAAAAATAGAACATCAAATGTACATATACTTACTTTAGTAAAACAAATGCTGATAAATTTAATTCTCAATGGAAGTGTATATTAAATAAAACTTTTCCTAAAAATATACTTTAATCTTTACCCATTTCAACTATAATTTTAAGTATTAAGAATGAAATTTGAAATAAAAGAAGTATATTTTATAATTTAGATCAAGAGCCTTATTTGTGTTAAGTTTGGGGAAATAGTACACATAAGTTTGTTTTTTTGTAATTTCTAATGGGGCTGAGGATTGTTGTTTTACCATTGCAGACCTTGTACATTCCCAGGGAGCTGACATCTCTTTTAAATGTGGCATCATATAGGTGGATACTAATTGTCACAATATAATTCTGACACCCAGTTTCCTTCCCAGAAGGAGGCTCATGACAATGTAAAATCATACCAAGAAATTCATTTTACCAAAAACACTCAAGCCAAACAGGCACTCTAGTTATCATTAACATGCTGCAGTGGCACACACAAGGGGGAGGTCCTGTGGGTCCGGACCCCCCAAAGCCCTTGATTTTTTTTTCTGATTGATTATAATTCTAAGTACATAATACGTAAAATTTAATTAAGTATTTGCTATTAATGATTAATTTTATTAATTAATGCTAATTATTTATGCAATAATTAGTTTTTTTTACTGTGTTTTGTTCCCGAAAATCGATAAAATCAAAAGGAGCATGATACAAGAATGGTGAACTTTAGACCCCGTACCCCACCCTTGAAAAATTCCTGTGTGCACCACTGACATGCTGTATAATAATACTATATGGATACTATCAATTTTTTTGCATCTTGCAAAACCACTGACTTAGATTGGGGTTAATAAACATGAGTAATTGCTCCAATTTCAGTTTTTAAATAAAATATTAATTTATTAAAGAAATGAGTACTTTTCTTCTCTTTTGCTGTTTTAATACAACTATCTTTTTTAACAGCTATATTGAGATTAATTGCAATTAAATCTAAATACTTCTGATTTTAAAAAAAGATATGTCTATAGTATTGAATTTAATTGACAAATTTGTAATTTTATGTGCTGAGGGGTAGCCATTTGCGCTTCCATGCTGCAGATCTGGGGTTCAAACCTTGCTTGGTGCAAGGTTGACTCAACCTTTCATCCCTTCAGTGGGCCAATAAATGGATATCAAGCACTGGGGGTTTCGTATCAGACTGACCACCTGACGAGTACATCTGTGTATGCACCTCAGCGTCCAAGGTTATGAAAACTGAGATGGGCACTTTAGGCCTTGGCTCTCATGGGCTGCTGTGCCACTGAGTTTAGTTTAGTATGTAATGACAAACAATATAATCATGTCACAACATTACTTCACTTGAGTAGGAATTGTAAATAAGAAACTATTACCGATGCTTAGAATGAATATAAATTAATCTTAATGATTATTAAATTAAATTATTTTAAAATCATTAATCCAAGACTGTTTATGTTCTGATGCTTAAGTTTGTATTTTATGTATCAATTACCTGGTAAATTATATTTTCTTTACATGTTTTGTTTGACAATGTTATTTCTGCATATTTGGAGATACTATGATTTTGTAACATTTATTAATATGTGATATTTCTTATTACTTGTGATGATGATTTCACTTTCAAGGCTCAACATTTTTTAACTATAATATTCTTATGAGATGCACTAATGTCTGAGTGTTTTCTTCATTTACAAATATTCTTTATAATGTGAATTAAATTGTAAAGAATCAAGGTATTTTATTTATAATTAAAATCATCCCTTTCTTAGCCATATTCTAATTAAATATTAAGAAATTATGGAACCTTCTTATATTTAAAAATGTTGTCTCAGAATATTTGCTATTTTTGTATTTTTTATTCTAAAGTATATAATAGGTGTATTATTAAAGAGTAATGGTTAGTTGTACAAATTCAATTTATAATTATCATTACTTAATTTTTGTCGATTAATTTAACATTGTTAAAGAATTATCAATCGGATATGTCACTTCATTCCCCTGTTACAGTGAATTTCATTCAAGTTATATAATGGAGCGCTTTAACACTATTTTAGTTACAAAACATCACAATTTATTTATTGATTCTAACCCTCATTTTTCCTAGATAATTTTTATTTTAATAATTCTTTCATTCATCCTGATTTTAAATCTGAAAGATAATAATTCTTAGTATAGGTAATAGTTTTTTAATTATGAACTATCCCCTAATATGATTCTTAAGCTTTTTAATTATATTATTGGAAACAAATTATATAAGCTAAAATCATTGTCGACTTTTGTATTTTTTATGAACTATTTATTTGAAGTTCTTTTTGTGTTAGAATTTAAATAAAAACTCTTAAGTATAGAGAAAATTCTTTTTATTGGTTTTGTTAGCGAATTTGATTCTAGTTGGTCAGTTGTTTGTATGGGGCATGTTTGTAAAATGGAAATGTCTATAATTTGTTAAAAATTAAGCAATTTACTTTAAAATAAATTATAAACTAATATTATATAATTACGTAAATTAAAAAAACATCTGTATGTAATGAAATTATGATTTAGTTATATTTGTAATGTATAGCATTAAGTATTTTATTTTTTTTTGAATTTGTCTGTCACATTTTTAATATTCATTCATAAATTTGAATATTATCTTATGATTTTCATTTATAAAATAATGCATATTTTGGTATAAAAATATAATGTAAAATGTAACCACACAATTTGAATAAAACAGTACATTTACATACATTTTAATTTTATGTAATATATATATATATATATATATATATATATATATATATATATATTGCATTATTTTATTTATTCATTAATGGTAAGTTAAACTGAATGAGAAAATTCCTTTTATTTTCAAGTATGGGCCCATTTACCTTATTTAGGTCTACAAAAAGTATTTTAAAACTGATATATTCATATTTATAACTGTTTAGAATATTTATGATGTTCCACAATTTAAATTATATTATTATTACAGTTAAATATTTAACATTTATGATATTAATATGATTAACTATAAAGTTTTAAAACTTATATGTGTGTATATATACATGTACCTCATTCTTCTGAACTTTAAACAGGTTGTTTTGTCAATTTTAAGTTAAAATTGTTAGAAATATTTTTGGTATTTACTTTTTTGGTTAGTGTGTTTTATTTTCATATTTAAATGTATAACAGATATAACATAGCCTTATTTTTTCTTATCTAATTAATTGTTAATGAATTGCTACTTTTAAAATGTAATTGTGAATTTAAATGTTTGTTGATGCCTTTTCTTCATAGAAAATGTTAAAACATTATTTCAATTATTTAGGTAAATTTCAAATGCATAAAATTAGATTTATATGGAATACCTTTTATTTACAAATTTATCATTTTACTTGAGTACATATTAATCATTATTTTCTTCTATTAAGTTTGGAATAAATTTTTTTTGCTTTAACTAACTACAAAAAATTATTTTGCTTTTAGGTATTGTTTCTAATAAGACAGATGATTATCCAACCAGTTGGACTGAATATCCATATCGTCCATCTACTATGGAATACAAAATGAAACCAGTATGCTTATAATTTTTCTTTTACAATGTTTTTGTATTATATATATTACTCTACTTTTGTATTATATGTAGTTTTTCTAAATAAATTTTTATCTGAATGTTCATAATTGGTGTTTAATTGTAAATTAAGAATTAATACTAGTTATTTATTTGTTAGTTAGAAAAGTAATTGTTTTATTTTAATTTGACTAGTTTTATTCTCAAATTCATAGTATTTTAATAAGTTAAATTGTTTCTCATTTTAGAATTAGATGCAATAATTTTTCCAAGTTTCATTTTCTATTTTGATTCTTGGGAATTATTGATCAAGGTCCAAATTCCACAAAAACATTAATTTCACTTTATTATCAATTTCCATTTAAAAATTTTTAATGATCTTCAATTATACAGCAATTTGCTCAATAGTTAAGACTATTTCTGTAAGTACAAAACATTACATATCATCTCTTAAATATGTGATATTTAGTACAGTTTGAGGAATTGAGACTCAATGGTCATAATTTTTAATAGACTGTAGTTATTACTTTTGCTTTATATTAATGAAGCTTAGATGCCTGTAATGTAAAATAACAACATATTGCTTTAAAATTATTTGAAGTAGGCAAAAGTGAATTTTGTAAAGGAATAAATGAGTTCATGAATTGCTTGCATTCCATTGACTTTTAATAAAAATTAATATACAAGTCTGAAAAAATATTTAAATGGCATTCCACAGAGATATAAATGGGAGATTTGTATTCACATTATTCATGACATTTTTAAAGAACATCCATTTTTTTATTTTGTATCCATTTATTAATATCACCTTTAATTTACTTCAGGTCTGCCCTTCACCTGATGGAGAAATGCACATGAATTTGATTTGTCCTGTGGATGTTACTACTCAGCCAGAAAAAACTTTGCCTGACATCCAAAATACTGATTATGCTATTGAATATTTAAAGAACAAATCTCAGAATCAGAATAAAAACACACCATTTTTTCTTGGAGTGGGATACTATAAACCTCATATACCATTTAAATTTCCTAAAGAATATTTAGGTATGTGCTCTTTTAATTTCTTCATTATATTAAGAAAAGATTAATATTTTACTGCTTTGTCATTATTTATTCAAACTTTTAAATGATTGTATCAGTCTTTAAAATATTTGTTAAACCACAGACAAAACAGGTTTCTTATGATATCACATTTATTTTAAATTTTTCTTTTAAATTAACAATTTATTCTTTTTCATAATTCTACAAACATGCTGTGAACTACAGAGAAAGCAATTATTATAATTGTAAAATTTTGATTTTCAAAACAAAGTTATTTATTTATATTTTTTAAAATTTAATGTTCAAATATGTTCTTGAGTTACATGAATATATTTTTAAAACTTAATCAGTAGTTAACTGCATTACTTAAAAAAAAATATTGTATAAAAGTCATTTTTTTATTTATACTTTTTAAAAGGGCTTTTCAAATTTATATGAATAAAGTGCTTTTCCGAAGTGTATTAATATTATTTTAGTTTTCATCCATTTAAACTGTGATTTCGTTTTCTCTTTTTTTAAAAAAGAAATAAATGGTCCTGTAATTATTACAAAAAATATTGGCTGCATTACAACATTGTTTTTGACAAGTTTCCCGCTTTTTATTGCATTTTTTATTTGTTTTGACTTTAAATTGTTTAATTTTTTGTATGAAAGAACAAAATCTAAAATACTATGTTCTCCTGTGATTTGGATTTTTTTCCTTAGCTTTGGTACACATCTCCTTATTAAGGGACTCTATTGTTTGACTATAATTTTGTGGCATAAAATATTCATTACTAAAAACTTCAGCTGTATTCCCAATAATTTCCTATGTCTTCACACCTAGATTTTTTATTTCCCCTTCTATGAGGGATCACTCTATGCATATTTTGTAGTTAAGTGTTATTTCAATTTATTAAAACTATAGGTTCACTCCTAGGAGAGCCCACACCCTTGGCGCGAATTACTTTGGTTAGCGATAATTGCGCCATCTTGGTAACCCTACTTTTAAACACTATATATGGCAAATACTACATATTTCTAGCATTTTCGTATTTTGTGTTGTGCATTTCGAATTTCATTTTGTTGTTGGGCTCCAGGCTGGCTGCGTGTGTGAGGGAATATACTTTAAAATTTTTTACTATGTTGAATGCGAAAGGTAAAAAAAAAATTGATTGAATGGTGTATGAAAGAAGGATTGATTGCTTCGAGATATGAATGTTCTAAATGTAATGATCGGCATGATGTAACACACATGGTCGGCAAAAAAACGGTTTCTTCGAAATCGTACCAGCCATGCTGAATGTATGTTCAACCATTACCTCGCAGAATAAATATGGCGGCGCTGACACGATCATTCGCTTAGTGATGAGACCTTTAAGGCTTTTTTAAAATCTGTTACGCTGTACGCTCCACTCAGAAAAGATCAGCAGTAAGAAAGTAAGTGCTGTTTTTATATTTTTTTATCTTAAATGTTTAATTTCATTATTATTTACATATACTTTTGTTATGTATCCACCTTATCCCGCTATACTTTCTTGCCGCCATTGTCGGGTTCGCTTGGCACCATCTTGTTCTGGCTTGGCGCTTTTCTCAGTTTGTCGCCAAGGGTGTGGACTCTCCTAGGATTTTACCAAACTATATTGTTCTACGTATTTTTTTTCTTCTTAAACATAGATTAGTGTCTTCTGCACCATGATAAGTATCACAATATGTCCTATTTTATCTTACAAGGGGAGGGCACGACTAAGGAAATTCATTTGGCGTTGAGACTTTGTGTAAAAGTAGTACTCCTTTAGGCTGTTCAACCCTCAATATAATCCCACCAAATGGCCAGTCAATTTGGAGAAAATAGCCTTCGAAATTCATGCTTAGCTTTTATACAATTAATTTTCAATTTCCTCCAATGATTCTGTGCCTCGTTGGTATATCGCCTGCATACTATGCATCAAGTCAGGGTTCGAATTATCGATCAACATTTTTTTTTCATTTCATTTAATTATTTTTAAAATGTAATAAATTTATTTATGAAAGGTTTATTTGATATTAAATGATATTTTATGTAATTATTTTGTATTTTATAAAGTAAAAAAAATTAAATTTATTATTTAAATTTATTAAAATATTTAAAATTATTAATTAAAATTATTAACAATTAAAATTATTTAAAATAATCATTAATTAAAGTTATTAGTAATTTATTATTAAAATTATTAATTTATTATTAAAATTTATTTAAAATGAACTTATTAAATATTTTATAAAATAATTAAATTAATAATCTATAAAAATACATTTTTATTATATTAATTATAAAATAATTAATTTAATAATAATACACTTTATATGAGGGTTGGGGCATAAGTCATGGCAACTATTTTTTTTCTTGTAGATATGTGAACAGATCACAAATTTATGTGTGGTGTGGAAGTTCTGCAGCCATAGTGTGTATGCAGAACAACAGATGGCTCTGTGATAGCTGGTAGTAGCGCAGCTAGGGCTGTGAAATCACAGTCAGTTGGTGATTGTCATGTGAGCGTGTGAGATGGAAGTAACCCATTTTGAGCAGCCCACTTACATCAAAATAGCCATTCTCTGAGGGAGAAATGTGATGGAATGTCGCAGGAAATTTGATCTGACCCTGTGACTTTTATCTCATCCCCAAGATTAAGGAACCAATATGTGGTAGGCGGTTTGCAACACAGGAGGACATTGCTAATACTGTGCGCCAACAGGTGACCCGATTCACACATGATGTGGCAAATGCTGAGGCTGGTGGTATTCAGCACCTCCCATATCGTTGGCAGCATGTGGTGATAGTAGCAGGGGATTACATTGAGGGTCTTCAGGCCCAGGTTTGTCATGTCAACTTTATGTGTACTGTGTTGTCACTCTTTTGCACCGTGAATGCCATATTGCCCTGCATACTGCTGTAATAAATTAGTGTATTATGATATTTCATTGCTATTCATTGTCCACACATGTAGTGAACACCTTGTACTTCCGTCTGTATATGTCAAGTTTTCCAACTGGACTGGTATTTTCAAGAAAAAAATAGTTGCCATGACTTTTGCCCCAACCCTCATAAATTATTTTATATTATATATAATATTTTATTTATAGTATATTGTATTTCACATAAAAGTATTTGTAACTGATTTTTATATATAATATAATTTAATATTTATATATTTTAATATAAATATTTAAAAAATTACAGTATTTTTTTACTTTATAAAATACAAAATAATTACATAAAATATCATTTAATATCAAATAAACCTATTTTAAATAAATTTAATTTTAAGAATAATTAAATGAAATGAAAAAAAAAGTTGATAAATGAATCAAATCCTGACTTCGTGCATAGTTTGCATAAAATATACCAACAAGGCTACAGAATCATTGGAGGAAGTTGAAACATAATTGCATAAAAGCTAAGCATGAATTTTGAATGCTATTTTCTCTGAATTGACTTGCCATTCGGCATAATTACATTGAGTTTTGAATACCCTAAAGAAGTACTACTATTACACCAAGTCTGTAACCCAAATTAATTTCCTTAGTCGTGCCCTCCCCTTGTTAGTACAGCTTTTCTAATCCATTTATGTTACCTAGATTGCTTGCTGTTAGAGAATTCCTTTTGTATAAAGGGTTTTTATTTTCTAAATTTTTAGTATTTAAATCTAATTTTAGGGTATGGAAGTTTTTGTAATCCATACAAAAAAGCTTGTCTGCCTTTTGATTGTAATCCTCTAAAAGCAAAACATTGATTATTTCTTCTAAATTTCTTTGTTCATGTATCCATATGAAATATCCCTTTGTACATGGGACATATCTCAAAAAATGCCTTTCTTCACTCTTAAATCTAACTTTTTTTTGTAAGATTTAAGAATATTGATGTAATTATAGTACAGCCAAAAATTTTTAAAGGTGAAACTGAAAGGTTTCTTTTACAAAATAATTCAGATTGTGCATTTTATCCTTTTTGTGACAAGTTATATTCCATGAGTTTTAAGAGCTAATTAAGGCTTTCACCTAAAATTCATTTCCCAAACCACTGTCTTTTAAGAATATTTGAATGCTATTGACAGCCATATAATTATATTTGTCACTAATATCAATTTGTTGTGTAGTAGTGATTTGTTTTTTCTTGTTTAATTTCTAGCGACTCAAAATTTTTATAATCAAAAACATTATTACGAAACAACCATAATTGGTTTGCATTCAAAATATTTTCTTTACTTTTTACTAAAAATCTTTCCTTTTTCCTCTGATATCTTTTAAAATATTCAAAAGCTTCTAATTTGTTCTATGGAGAAAGGAATAACATTTCATGAATTGAAAGAAAAAGAAATCTATCCATATACTATTCAATTGAAAAATCTCTTACCAGATGATAATGCATCTTTTATGGGGCCACCATACATCCATGTGTAAAAGCTCGAGATCTTTTACTACTACACATTTGAAAATTTTAAAACTTTTATTCATGAATTTTACCTACAATCTTTACATTCTGATTTAGTATTTTTCTATTCTGGGAACCTCTCAACACTATTTTTATTTGCCTGATACAAATAATTATGATTGATGCAGCAAAACCTTCTGTCCCTAAAGTCTTATTTTTTCTTAACTATTCGTATTTTCATATAATTTACATATTTAACATTTTTTTCATATTTGCACTTTCCTGATAATCTTGTCTTGATCATTTTTTTTCTATGCTATACATGCTATTTCAGTATCTTAAAATAAGATTACTACCCTAGAATCTCCTTTAAACCTGCCTCTTTGATTGTCCCATGGCAACACCAAGAATAAATTTCTTAATTTAGGAGAGTATGTGACACTCTCTGTAAAATGATCTTCTCCTTTTCAGTCATAAGTTCAATTGTGTCAATGTTCTCTACAGTATCTAATACTTTTTTCAGTTGCCAGGGGCATTTTGTATTTGAAACCTTCTTCAAAATATTAAAAGGATTATGATAATGACAAAAATGAGTTTAAGCCCTCCTCCCATATTGAAATTTAAACTCTTTAGTTTTGTTAATTAATGCTGTTTTTTTTTTTACATTAACATAACTGTCTCTAATTAGATACAATTTTCTTCTGCATCAAAGCGTGGAACCTGAATGAAATGTTTTTGTTTTTCCAACTTTTTATTTCATTTTCTTTTTGTTTTGAAAAATTTCTGTATTTTGAAATTTTAAATCCCAGTATTCTTCTAAATAATCTGTATCCCTTTTAACTTGTTTCATCCTATCTTGTTCATGTATATGTCCTTTCTTCATTGGAATTTTTACATGGGCAAACACATTGAGGAAAACTGGCAATGTTAAGAAAAGATCAGGAACTCACTGAATACGACTGTGCATCTCGGCAACATGCGTGTGAAGTGTTCCTGGAAACTGTTTAATGACCTACTTGTGTACTTTAGTCACAAGGCTTATTTTCATCTTTCTGGATGCATGAACAAACAAAACATGGGTTACTGAAATGATAACAATCTTAAAGAATGTGAGTGACCCCCCTTTCATCGTGTGTGTGTAACTGTTTCCTTATTGAAAGTAGGGATTATTGTACATACCTTACTTTTTTGAAGAGAATGATGTTGTAGTTAGAATAAATGCTGAGGACTATGACTCAAATTTATAAAACTTTGCTTGAAGTATGCTCTAATTTTCAAAATTTTCTTTATTGAGGTTAAATGAAAAATAGTTACATTCATTTTTATAAATTACTTCTCATTTATGTATCAAAATTATGTATTTGCTATTAAAATTATTTTACTATTTGTTGTCCACACAGAATTCAATGGAGAGCAAGAGGACTGTAACATTGATTTTAATGCTCTATCTGATAAATGAAGAGCCCTTGGTATACGAATAAATTTGTTGATGACTAAACATAACTTCACAGCACTCCACACACATACAAACATTTAAGAACTATTTACAGGGGTTAAAAAGAAATATCGCTTTAAAGCGCTCTGCCCAAAGCATCATGCCTTTTCATGTTCATTCAATCCGTTGCATCAGCATTCTCCTTATAATTAAAATGGCGCATTACACATGTTTATTCTGGCAACCCTGAAGTCACCAATTACGTTCAAAGGCGCCAACACTATTTCTTTCAACATCAAAGGATTATGTAGAGGGACTATTTACAGGATAATTTAAATGCTATGTATCTATTCAACATCTAATTTATCCAAATATTTCTATTCAAGAAGTGAAGCTCAGTCAGTTTGATAACTGAAACATATATATTTGTGAAATCTTTCTTGTATCTTTAGTATGCTAAATGAGTTTGTTTTGTCCAAGTTATTAACTCCTTTTCTTTCAAAATTGCCTTTCAAAAAAAGTAATGAAGCTAGAGTAGATGCTGCAAGAGCTAATAAAGCTGAGAAAATGAATCAATGGTAAACAATTCAACAAGGCTAAATCTCTTTGCAACTCTAAAATATTGACCAGTTAATGAAACTTGATAATAGTTGAAATTATTATTCAATAACAAGATACCCATGTTTAAAATGTTGTCTCAAAAAAGGCAATCTTGGTTCATCTAAAATGACTTATGACTTTTCTTTGAGACAAGGACATCATCAATTTATGTTTTGTAGAAAGCTTGCATAGCATTGTACACCTGAAACTTTCTAATGGGATTTCAAAAAGCTTAATGACAGCCTCTTTGTAATGTCCTCTTTCACAAGAATCGGATTAATGCTGGATGATATCCCTAATAGAGAAGTTATTTTTGCCTTCTACGGGATGTACAAAGTCATAAATATGTAGCATATAATTTGCTGTTACAATTGTTTGATAACTATAGTATGAATTGTGCTGACTTCAAAAATCGATGTATTTTGTCGCTGAAGAATATTTTGCAAGGCTTTTTAATTGTTTATTTCACAGTACTTTTCTCAATGTATTGAGAATTTTAGACCAGGCATATGTTGAGTAATGTATTATTTTATGTATTATAGATTTGTATCCCTTGAACTCAATGGACTTGGCTCCAAATAACACAATACCTCCAAAACTGCCTAGAATATCATGGAATCCATGGACAGATATTAGAGAGAGAGATGATGTTAAAAATTTAAACATTTCTTTTCCATATGGACCTATACCAGATGATTTCCAGGTTAAATTCTTTTTTAAAATACATAAAAATCTGGGTTTTTTTATTATCTTCAATTTTTAAGGTAAATGATTAAATTTGAAGAGGTGTTTTTTTCCATATATTATGTGTTAAGTGATAATATATTTTTTGCCTTCAGCTACTTATCCGGCAAGGTTATTATGCTTCTTTATCATATATGGACGATCAACTTGGTAGACTCTTACAAGCACTAGAAGATACAGGTTATGCAGCTCATACAACTATTGTTTTGTTAGGAGATCATGGTTTGTATTGAAATAAATTCTTAATGATAAAAATTTCATTTTAGTGTTATGTGTGTTAACAATTATTTTCATGATTTGAAGCATATCTAATAATTTATATTTTGTAAAAAATTTATTCTTTAACTCTGTTTGGATCGTTTTTACTGCATATATCAAAATTTCATTCATTTTGTTTGCTTCTAATACATGGGTTGACTATATGAAAAGTGAAAAAAAAATTTATTCCTAAAATGTGATGTTCATTATTTTAGGTTTCTCTTTTCCTTTTATAATTCCAAAAAATATTAATATGTTTCTTGTGTATTACCAGAACATTATCTAATTATAATAACTTGCTGTATGATCATAACTTAAGATAACTTTATTTTCTGTTTTAATTTTCGATATATCAAAATATTTTATTTGTCGGTATAATTATTTCTCTTAAAAAAATACTAAAAATGTTTATATACTACTGTATAAATTTTGATTTTACTTTATTTACTAAAATTGAGTAATACTTTTACATAAAATTCTGTGAAGTTTATGAATTTTAATTTTCATTTTATGGATATTTCTTTGTTTCAAAGTAAGAGCAAATAAAAACATAGTACAAGTGTATAGTACTTGTTTAATTTTTCTTAGTTAAACAATTTTATTTAAATCTGCAAAGTCATCAAATATGAGGAAGATACTCCTTTCTGAACAAATAGCTTATTTCATATAAACTGGTTTTGTTTTTGTTTTGAATTTAGTTAACTTTTGCTGTTTTGATTAAACTTGTTTAATGTGTTTGATATAAATTTTTCATTATTTTTTAGAATTTTATTTTGTTTTAAAATACTATATATAAAAGATGGGAAACTCAAATGACATAATATTAGTTATTAAAACCTTTAAAGATACATGAAATCTGAAGCTCTATTTACAAAAATTTAGTATTAAAATTACTTGACTAGTGATAACAATGGCCTTATATAAGTATCTTTGTTGAAAACTTTCTTATATATTAAAATTTTATCTAGGTTGGTCTCTTGGAGAGCATCAAGAATGGTCAAAATATAGCAATTTTGAAGTTTCTGTAAATGTACCATTGGTAGTTTATGTTCCTGAACTCATGGAAGAAAAACGGGTTCCATTTCATCATGATAATGTACTTAATTTTATTCACAAGCGCAATCAATCTTCAGAAGGCGAACTGCAAACATGGAAGTCTCCATACAAGCCAAAATATCAAACAACAGAATTGGTAGAATTAGTTGATTTATTTCCAACCCTTGCTGAAATTGTTGATATTGCAGTACCTCCTTTATGCAGGGTATATAAGACAACATTCTGTTCTGAAGGACTTAGTTTTTACCCACTTATTGAGCATCTAGTGACAGATCCTTGGGTGGATTTCTCATGGAAAACTGCTGTATTCAGTCAATATCCCAGACCTACACCTGCACCAAGTAATATTAGTGATCAACCAGCTTTGAAAGATATTAAATATATGGGATACTCAATTCGTACTGCTCGTTTTCGTTACACAGAATGGGTCAGGTTCGATAAAGATCATTTTAAGCCTGATTGGCCTGTAATTATTTCTCGTGAACTATATGATCATGAGTATGATCCAAATGAAATGAACAATGTCAGTGATTCTGATGAATATGCAAATATGGTTATAGAACTATCAAGGAAAATCAAAAGAGGCTGGCGACATGCAATGCCACCTGGTTTGTTTGATAGTTCTATTAAAATTGTAAAGTCTTGATTCTTGTTTAACTTTTCACTTTGAATGTATTTGATTAACTATATTTTAAATGTATATTTATGGAGCTTTAATATATATTTTAAATATACCCTTCTGTGTATCTTTGTAATTGTGTTTTAATATTTTAACTTTCAAAATAGAAATTTTTTATCTTGGGTAAAATCTAAAATTTTATTTAATTTATTGAAAATTTGAAATGAATCAATGTACAACTATTCTGCATTTAAGTGATTTGGAAATTTTTGACTTTCGCGGAAATTATGATACTTTCAAGTTTTAAGAAGATATTGTATCCATAATTACTGCAAGAATATGAATGACTTATTGATGAAGTGCAATATTTTTGTGAACACCTATTTTTAATTTCCTATTTTTAAAAAATATTTCTTGATTTGTTTAACAACAGGCATACTAGTAAAAAGAAACCATATAAAATATCTAAAAAAATTTGAATTTTTTTATGCTTACATTTATTTTAAAATTACTAGAAATATTTTGTCTGATAAGGATGGTTTATTTTTTCTGTTGCATTTTTAAGTACTTGGTTTTCGTTGTTATTAGTGTTTTTCTTAAATATTTTGTGTTTGGTAGTTGTTTTCCTGTAAAATAATATGAATTGATTTACATTTTTATCAATAATACTATGTAACATTTTCAGTTTTATTTGGTGGATGAAGCATAGACACTTTATTTGTTGTTATCCAGTTACAATTTGTTTTAGTTTAATTCTAATGGAATCATATTAATTGTTGTAAAAAAAAACTAATAGACTGAACTATACACTGGAAGCTTTTAAGAAAATCATCTACGGAAACTAATATTAAAAGCATTAAAGAAAACTAATTATTTTGAAATTAATTGCTTATACATATATGGTTTCAACAATTTGTAGATATCTTTCTTTACAAAATGATATTCTCTCTTTGTTCATATTGTATATTAATGATCTATTATTATTTAATAAATCTTAGTTTGTTTGTAGTTCTTCAAACATATATTTGCTATTGACGATGAACATTTTAAGCACATAGTACCACATTTGTAAAAAATTATTACCTTTACATATGTGGAATCTCATTGTATTTTGTTTTTAGAATATTCTCTCATCTCTTTTATCTGTAATGGGAAAGATAACAGAACTTCAATTATTGATTCAGGAAAGTTTTTATATTTTTTCCTGGATCACTTTTGAGCGTAATGATCAATATGTTTTAAATTTAAATGTCTTATTAATCAAATTATTTTTCAGTTTTTTTTAAAAACATTTAAAAAATAAAATTACTTTGAACAATTACTATTACAGGAACAAAAAGAAAATCGCATAATATTTAGACAAAGTAATTTATACTGTTGGGTCATAAATATATACTATTACTTTCAAATGCTAAATATTTTTAAAACTAAGGGTATTTTGATATTTGTGTCATATTTTACAGTTTTTTTCTTAATATCAAAATCATTAAACTGAATATTTATTTTTTTAAAAATGCTTTTCTATTATTTTTTTTCATGTGTAACAAATACACAAATAGTTGTATTCTAAGTATTTCTCTTCATAAATCAAATCCAGCTTTGATTTTTTTCTTCCCTTTTAATACTGATTGTTAAAATTTTTATCTTAATTGAAATTAGGAGCTTAATTGTGTGTAAAATGATAGATTTATATGCTTATAATTATGTGGTTATTGAGAGAATTATATTAGATACTGAGAGAGAGAGAGAGATCCCAAAACTAAATTAACCATAAAATTTATTCTAATGTAATCTCTCATTTAAAATAATTAATTATTCAAGTTAAACTTGGCACTTTTGATAGGATATACAATATAGTTTGTTTCTTGTATGTTTGAATTGAATGTTTTAGGATATACTTAGTATGTATTCTTGTGTACCAAAGATGTTTTGACTGTGTTATTTGCAGAAAAAGTGATAGAATTGCTTATTAATTTTCACATTTTTAATTTAAATACTTTTTCTTTTCATATTTTTGTAACAATATCAAGAAGAAATGGAACAAAAAGACAGCTTTTTATACCTTAAAGACTTTATATTTTCTATCTATGCAATTTTTATTTCTATATTATATAAATCATCATATTTCTTATCTCCAAAATTGGTTTTAAATGAAAAATTTTGTTCTGTATTTGTATTAAAACTAGTAAAACACTTAAACACACTTTTACATGTATATCTTAAAGTTTTTTCAAATGTCCTATATATATTATACTGAAAATATTAATGTTTAATGCTTATTATATTTTAGATTTTAAAAATGAATTTTAATTAATTTGTTTACCTTGAATTTTTATTGTCTTCTTTATTATCCTATGGTAGACTGCCTGACAAGGGGTTTACAAACATGAGATTGTCAGTGAAGATGGTGATGGCAGCTGTTTATTTAATTCTAAAGGACCTAATCATTTAGTATCTTGTCACTTGATCACGAATTAAAATTATAAATATTATAACTAATTGAAGCAAATACAACATCCACCAAGAATGTTATTGATATTTTTTTTTGTGCCTATGTGATGTCTTGTGTGTACGAACTCTAGTCATTTAGTTTCTGAACAAAAACACAAAATAATGAGCCAGTATTTTACTCTGAATTCTAAGTTATTGCTATTTAAGATTTTACAATATGCTACAATTAAAATTAAATTATATTTTTAAAATTATTTTACTGTTATAAAACTATGTTGTTTATATATATATATATATATATATATATATATATATATATATATATATATATATATATATATATATATGGATATATTCAAATGTGTTGTAATGATGGATTATCATTGTACAAATGATGTCACTAAGTATATTACAGAAATATTTTTTTATTACTTTCCCCTATTAAAATTTTTTTGTGTTTCATCAGAATTTTTAGTTTTTCATGCCAAACAAATTAATAAATTATTTTATTTAAAAAGAAAAGTAATAAAAAAATATGCTAGATATACATTGGTTACAAAATGATGTTCATTGTAGTGTTATTTACTAGTATTTGTAAACAATGCTTGTTTATAGTATATTATAAAATTTTAAACTCTAACAATTTAATAAAAATTAAAAATAATGAAATCATATTTTGTTTTATTTAATAGTTTATGAAAAGTAATATGATCCTGTTCATTTACCTTTTCTATAAATTAAAATTCTACTTTCCCTGATTTAAGGATATATTTGTTTTATTTTCTCAAAAGAGAGTTATAATTTTATTTCTTAAGTACTTTCTTTTATATTCATTACTTTTCTTATTGTGTCACTGTATTTAAATCAAATTGTGTTATGTCTTTATATATCTGTAAAAAGATTGTTGCACATTATTCTGTGAATAATGCATATTGTTTGAATTTATATGAATACCAATTATGAAATAGCTTTATTTTCAATAAAATATACAGAATAAAAATACATTACTGTATTTTGTGTCTAATAAATATAGCACTGCATTCACCATGGACGGATACATATAATAGTTTTGACATACTTAATAAAGCAAGGAATAGAGACTAATTTCAGATATATTCCAATTGTATTTTTTAAGTTAACTTCCTTCTTAATTAATGATTTTTTCTATGTTTATGAAATATTGACTAAATTTTAAAAAGTTTTGAATTAGAAAAGAGCTTTTGTGAAAATGCATTAAGAATTAGATGAAATAACTACTTGAAATTATTTTACTGCTAAAAGCTTTTCTTTTTATGAAGCAATGAGAGAATTCTTATTTCTAAGCTACTTTTACCATCAATATAGTTAATCTCACTTGCATGAAGTGGTTAAATATTAATCCTAGAAATTATTTAGCAATACTAATGTGATTAAAATATCAAACTATACAGCCAACATGGACAAACATGTTCTGCTTTTTTTAAAAAGTGTCCATATATCTTAAATAGGCAATTATATGTATCGTATAATTGTGCATATTTGTACATCATTGCGCTGATATTTTTACCATTGAGAGTATGTCAGATATGTAAATTATTTTTTTACCATTAAATAGAGATTTTTTCATGATCAAATTTACAATATTATTTACCTAACACAGTTTTATAAAAATAAAGAGTATTTTATCTTAAGATAAAAATTTATATTTGGTATAATGGAAATGTATGAGCTTAAAAATTTAAAATCTTGAATACTTAATTTTTATAATTTACTTTTTGAATTCTGTTTAAATTTGATGTAAAATATGAATTTCTTTTCTCCATGAGAAAAAATTTCACTGTAATTTTAACTGTAAAAAAAAAAAAACTTTTTTTTTTAGCAATTAAAATTTTTATATCTTTTGTGCATAAATATTTGCTTCCCTGTCATAAAGAATACCACACCTGTATTGTATCACTTGTTAGTGTGTTTAAGAATATAATAATCCAAACCCTGGGATATTTGTCAAAAATTAACTTCAACTTTCTGAAGTATTAAATACATTTTATCTGTTGAAAAATGAAAGAAAATTATTACATTTTTGTGTAAAATGTGAATTTGAATGTAACAGTTAAAAAAAAAATAAAAGGATGTTTCAAAAAAATCAGTGGAAGAGATGATGATCTTAATTTAGTTAGCAAAGAAGTTCTTGGGAATTAGATTAAGGTTAAAACCTATAATGTAGCTTTTATTACAAAAAAGAAATTCCCTGAAATCTTTTTTTTACGAATTCTTTCAGTTCCATTAAAACCTATGTTTTAATGAACTGAGTTTTTTTTTAAAATCACATTTATATAAACTATTGATTTAAAGTAACTCATTGATTAGAATAGAGAGGCTATACTTTTTACTTATAACAAAAAATTCTTTGACACATTTACGTACAAAATATCCAGGAAGCGATATTTTTTCAAAAAATGTCTTCGTTTTATAAATTTATGAAGAAATAATGTTTTATATCCTTAGAACGAGCATAAAAATTCATAGCTAAAATGGAGATAATATTCTTCACTTTTGAAATACAGATTTGAAATGACGTATACTTTTTTAGCAGTATGAAGGCCATCTCGGCAAATATATGGATGGCTTGATTCCCTTATCTATTTCATACAACCACTTTTAAAAATACTCCTCTTTATCTTCAGTAATATTAACTACTTTCAAGTCATCTATTGTTCGATGACCTTGTTTCTCAAGTCTATAAATTCTCTGTTTGAAATTGTTCTGGCTTGCAACGAATTCAGCAAGAAATCTAGACAGCCTTGTTTGCAGTACTTCAATAGAATTTTCCAATCTGTCGACTTTAACATCTAAGGCCTCTTGTTCGACTTCAGTTCGCTTGATAGCTTCTTCATCCAACAAACCATCTTTAATAAGAATTTGCTTTCCTCTTTCTATCAGCAATTTTTGTGCTTCGGGGTATTCTTCCAGAACCTATGTGAATATAAATATTTGTATTTATTTTTTAGAGCATTTTAAAAGATGTATTAATATGGATCTTTTGGAAAATAAAGAATCGATTTTGTTCAATTAAAAAATGTTTAGGTGATCGGAATATACGGAATTATACTTCAATAAATCTACAATTTTCACTAAAAGAAAAATACGTAGCCCTTTACTGTACTTTGCTTTGTTTTTAATACATTATTCATTAGTTCTACATGTTAATAAATTTATTTTATAGAATACACACTGAATGTGTTACAAATTTCAAAAATGTTAACACTCGCATTTAAATTTCTGAAGAAACTTGAAGAATCTGCACTGTTGGCCATTTAAATTGCTATACTATGAAAGGCACACAAGGGATATCAAAACTAAATTTGTTGCACAAGTAACATAAAATGCAGTGGACAAATGACTGAGACACCAGCCCTTTTCAAACTTGCTCAAAAGAAAGCAATCAGCTTTTGTGTAACTATTATGATTGGCAATAGCTATTCCCGCAAATCCGACATTGAAAAAAGACAAGATGTGTTCTTGGTGAATGTAGTTTGCTGCTTGCACAAATCCCCGAAGTTTGTCAGGAATAGCAGTGGATGATGATGTTGGATCAGTTTGTCTATCATTGATAGACAGATTGATGTCGAGATAGAAGTGTAATCTGGTGCTGCTGAGTGAATTATTGAAGTTGGGTCTCACTTTGTCCTGTTGAAACTACATTGTTGCCAATTCAAGAGAGGACAAAAGACCACATCTTCAGAGACGTAAATAGTGGTTGCTAATTACACCAGCAATGCTTTTTAAGAGCACAGAAGTAAAATCCAATATGCCAAGAACCAATTTGGCATAATGTAATCTTGCCAAGCTGACACGACATTTGGATACGATCATCGTGGTAGTGTAAGAGCCATAATGCTTCTGGGAAGAAAAATCCGTCATGCCATATATTTGACCATGTCTGAAAAGTAACTCACCACTGCAGTTCTTATGATGTACTGGATTAGGTTATAGTTATATAGGCGCCTTGTTGAAGTTTCTGTTGCAGACAACTTTCAATAGTACTGGCTAACTGATTTTCTTGCAAAATAGCCATAATTAGTACGATGAATTTCTCTATATTGCTGAGTGATTCATTCTTGCCATGCGCGCAACATGTATTTATACGCTTGATGTATGACAAGTCTGATGTAATCCTTTCAATCGGTTTAATCCGTCTCTCTTGCTCTCACTGATTCCATATTTATATCATTGTGATTTGATTCAAACAATATAACACCGATTTTTTGGAAAAGTATTTCGTAATATCTATTAGCGATTGTTCTTAGGCCGAACTCGTGAAGTCAGAATATCTCTTTATATAGCGTTTGGTTGGTGACATGGCTACCGTACATGATTTACAAGTGCACTGCAATGCTAATTACTTACACTCGTCATTAAAGTTTACAGATAGGGCAAACCTTATATCTACTGTCAGCTTCCTTCATGGTCATTGCATTTTTCAAAACCAATAGTATATTTCACATTTTCGAATTTTTTTGGAAATATTGGCTAATTGGTTGTTTTCATTGCACCAAAAAAATATTTGACCAAACTCCGAAAATTACTCATTAATTTACTAAAACTGTTCATAGTACAAATAATTATTACTAATTTATATTTGTATTTTTGATTGAATGTCAATGAAAAATATTAATTAAATAAGGAGGAATGGCAGAAATAGAAAAAGATAGATAGGCATTTCGGAAGTAAATTGTTTCCAAAGACAATAAACCCATAGTCCATGAGAGGGAGGGAGTAAATGAGAGAGATCACTGATAAGGACTATAAATCTAGAAGTTGCAAACTGAAAAAAAAGTCTCTGAAGATGATAAAAAAACAAAATTATTATTTCCTAAATTTCCTTTAAAGAGTCATCGATATTGTTTATCTAGTGCTTCATGTTTAAGCACTGAATAGAATACTCATTTCAGACTATTTTTCCCCTTTGATATTATTAATAAAATTGAATAATTTGAATTAAAAAACAATAAATAGTTAATACTCTAAGGTAAAGGTTTGCAGTGAACTTCTCTTTGCTCCCTTTTCAACTGCTTAATTTTTAAATAAAAATTATTTGAGCTTTTACTTTGCAACCCAGTAATTTTTGTAATAGCATCCAAGCTTAGAAGTAGGAAAGATGGAACTCCCGACTCCATTATACAATGGATCATCGGACAAAATGGCGAAGAATAGTAAGATAATACTTGAATTTCCATGGTATAAAAATGCAGTGAAGATTCAAACATCATTTTCGTCAAGTAAATGACAATAATATGAGACTTAGAAAGTTTGTCTGCAATAACCCTTGTTTGTTTGCTTTCTTTTTTTTGTTGTTGTTGTTTTGAATTGCGTGTTTATATTAATTTCTAAATTCGCTCTATTTCAATTTGATAAAAAATAAATAAGATAAAAAAAATAAGTCACTTCCTACTTGGATCACAAAGAAAAGTTTTATTTTATCTACTTTTTATTAAATAGTTACAATTAATATAAATATGTATATACATATGACAGAATCACAGCATTAAGTGGTAATTAATTTTTATTAATTATCATTAAAGTATCGTATTGTCCTCCAAAACAATCGTGTATATAAAATTTCAGTTCAACTAAATGCTTTAAAACAGAGGTTCCCAAACTTTTTTGCCTCATAGACCCCTTGACATGTTTTTCGGCTTAGGGTAGACCCCTACTAACCAAATATTAATTTTTTGTAAATTCATAAATTTAAATGTGCTTTTGGCAACACATATACAATGGCCTACAAAAGTGTTCATACACTTGCAATTTCTTATAAAATTTAATGTTTTCTACTAATGAAAATTAATATATTGTAACGGTAATTTTTTTATATCTGCAACTTGTTCTTAATGGAATGACATAATTTAATTTTTAAAAATAGTATAACTATTTTTTTAAAAAAAATAATTATCAAAAAGCTACTAAAAAATTACGCCACAAAAGTCTTCGTAAACTTAACAAAAATCTCAACTTAGCTTTAGATATTCCATTTTGTTTCTTAATTTAGTGTTGAATAGGATATATTTTAGTGTCCACAGCAACTTTTAAACGTCTTGGTATAGATTTAATTAGTTTTATTTGTAATTTCTGCGTCGATTTTCCTCCATTCTTCTGTGATTATTGTTTTTAGTTCACATTCTGTGTTTATTTGTGACGTTTTCTTTTTTTACAGTAGAATCTCGCCAAATTTGTTCTACTGGGCTAAATAAAGGAATTGATGAGGTGTTTTCATAATTTGTGGGAGCAGTTATAGAGACACCAGTGGCGTGCATTGAGAGCAGTGCGCTTGGCGTCATTACCCTATTAAAAAGTGAAGTCGCCTCCAATATCCAAATTTCATGCGGATAATTTAAAATTTCTCTTTAAAATATTTAAATAGAGCTCATAATTCACAATACCATAAAAAATACCAAATTACCAAATTTTATGGCCGATTTACACCCCCATGCAAGAACACTTCTACCTTCATACTTTATTGATCCAACTAGATTCTTGGAATGAAGTCTCAGAAAATTCAAAATTGACAGCAAATTGATAGGGATGGCAGACAATTCAACATTTTTGGTTTCGATGGGCCTATAGTAGCTTGTAAATGAAAAAATAAGGAGTTTAATCCCATGAATTTATAAGGAACAAGAACTCCTCCACCTCCATGCTTCAGCATGGAAGTGAAGGTGTTCTGGCGTGGGGGTGTAAATTGGCCTCAGAATTAGGTAATTTGGTATTTCTTCATGGTATTATGAATCATGAGCTGTATTTAATTATTTTAAAGAGAAATTTTAAATTATCCGCCCGAAATTTGGATATTGGAGACTACTAAATTTTTTAGAGGATAATGACGCTAAGTGCAGTGCTTGTAATGTACGCCACTGGTGTCTCTATAATTGCTCCCAAATTATGAAAATACCTCCTCAATCACTTTATTTAGCCCAGTAGAACAAATTTGGTGAGATTCTGTGATGTAAAAAAAAGAAAACGTGACAAATAAACACAGAATGTGAAGTAAAAACAATAATCACAGAAGAATGGAGAAAAATCGATGCAGAAATTACACACAAAACTGATTAAATCTATACTAAGACGTTTAAAAGTTGTTGTAAACACTAAAAGATATCCTACTAAGTACTAAATTAAGAAAGAAATACAATAATTAAAGCTAAGTTGAGATTTTTGTTACGTGTACGAAGACTTTTGTGGCGTAATTTTTAGTAGCTTTTTGATAATTAATTTTTTAAAAAAATAGTTATACTATTTTTAAAAAAATAATTATGTCATTCCATTAAGAATAAGTTGCAGATATCATAAAAAAATTACAATTACAATATATTAATTTTTATTAGTCGAAAACATTAAATTTTATAAGAAATTGCAAGTGTATGAACACTTTTGTGGCCCACTGTATATAGCTACTAATACAGTTAAAATTTTTAACTGCAGTGAGGTATAGTGTTTAAAACTTTAGAAAAGACATTTTAATTATTTAAATTAAAATTTAATTAATACATAAATTAACTGAGCTTCAAACAAATGCTTTTAGTGGGAGGGATGAATCTGAGGATGCAATAACTTATTTTCAACATTTGATACCAAATCTTGTCAGGTTGTGACGTCTCACGCGTCTTTTCTTTAACAAGTCATTTGGGTTCTTTGGGCCAGAATTGATGGCAACTCTTTTCCAACCAAATCCAGGAAGGGAAGTGTGAATAAAAGATGCAAATGAACAAACTTTTAAATATCGGATCTTAGAGTAAGCGGTATGGGCAATGAAAAGTAATGTTTGACAATTGAAGTTAATTTGTGGCGGTTGATGGTGATTACAGTTCGTGGTTCAAGTCTGAATGAGTTTTGCGTGACGTGAATAAAAGTTATTAGTAATCGAACATAGGAAACAGCCAAGTTGCACACCAGTGCATACAAAGACAAGATTAATCGTTGCTCCAAGCTGTAATAAGGTAGGATTGATTATTTAATATTAGAATCGGATATTAGGCGGCTCGTTTATTGATAGTGGTCTGAATTAGGTTAAGTTTTATTATAAATATATACATATTGTGTGTGTTGCGTATTTTACCATCGTAGATTCTCTCATATTAATTATTATAATTTAATTTGTTATATGTTTAAGTTGAATATCTTAATACAGTCATATTAAGATAATGTTTGATCCTAGTTCTTTCGTTAATCCTACGCCTCTAGCTCACGCTGATACTTCGCGAGATGTTCTTCCAAGGGGAGGAACATCACAAGGTTTAACCCTAAATATCTCCTCAGTTAATAGTGTCTAGTCTTTTCTTCTTTCTTTTTTTGTTTTGGAGATCGGCAAGCACTCTGTAATTCCTCCTCAACCGGAAAAACAATTAAAAACTTTCTCACGATGTTTTATAATATGAAAAATATAATAGGTATATCTTTTTAAAGCCGAAATTATTGACATCCGTTTCTAAAATTTACTTCAAGATCTTCGTTAGTGCCTAATTCTTGAAATATGACATTTTTTTTTTTACAAAATGACCATATGAATTCATTGCCTACTGTGCTATTACCATAGTCAAAACGTTCTCAAATCTAGGTTCAAAATCTAAAATAAGGGTATTTAAATGTTCGACGTAGGTTGAAACGTCTTTTTTCCTGGAAATTGTCTGTGACAATTCAGAAACTGGAAAAATGTGCGAAGTTCATTATTATACTCCTTTTGCATAATTCTGGCAAGAAAGGCTGAAATGTGGTCCTTGTTTTAATAAAATTTATGCTGTCGCCTTGTAACTGCAAATTAACCTCATTCAATTTAGTAAATAAATCTGTTAAATATGTAAGTTTGGCTCCCACTTGATCAAATTTCCTTTTAAAACTTAAGTTACGATCTGGTTTAAAGAGAGACACAATCGTAGACCCCCATTTACCCCTCATGGACACCCAAATTATTTTTTCGATGACGTGGACCCCTTGCAGGTCGTCATAGACCCCTGGGGATCTATATAGACCACTTTGGGAATCACTGCTTTAAAACGTGAGAAAAATCCCTTTTCAAGTTTTGACACAAGTCGCCAAAATGGTCGCTAAGTCACCAAAAATGATGCCAACGCGGCTGCATTTGTAATTCTTTAAATATTTAGATTTAATCAATTAACTTTTATTAATTATAACTAAATTATTATATTGTCATCCAAAATAATCCTGTATATAAAATTTCAGCTTAATTGAGCGCTTTAAAATGTATTTTATTAACGATTGAAAATTCCACCAAGATAAATAAATAAATATATAGAGTGTGCGAGATAATAGTTGGCATTGAGAAAAAATAAACATGCACATGTTAATTTTGTTTTTATATATAAATACATAGTCATATTTTAATATACCACATCTTATGATATTTATATTTATAATTACCATATTTCTTTCATTAAATATATTTTTATAGGAAAAAAAAAATAAAGATGTTGATATTTTGTAAGTCCTTCAAAAGTCGGGATCCGTGAGCCTACACTTAAATCAGGAAATTTTCTTTTGCTTTAAAAGTACTTTTACGTTTCAGCTGTGATAGATTTGTTTCAAATTTCTTTTAATTAAATTTTCTGGATTACATAAATTATTTTTTAAAGATTTTATCCAAGCATTTATTAGTCGCATCAACTGTTAAAATTATTTTAACATGTTTATCCCTCCAAGCGGTTAGCACGGAAAATTCCGTCAATGTAAAGATGCTTCGAAAATGCACTGCACGGGTTTTTTGCCTTCAAGTAACATTTTCAAAAGCGGTTGAGCCGTACTTTTCTGAAATCCTTTCCCCCTTTTAAAGGTTTAAAAAATTCGTATCTGAGTATCATAAAATGTAACAAATTTAAATTCTGAACTTTATGCAAAATAATAAATGAGCAGAATTATTTATTCACTAAAACTGCGTATATTTTATGGCGAAGATTATGTTACAATAAATATACCGCCATTTTATGAATAAATTTTTTATAACCCATAATTTAAATAAAATATAGATTTTATTTCCTTGTTCTTTCCCCTCAGGAAATATGTATCTTTTTCTCTGAATAATTGATGTTCAAAGAGAAATTTTTTAATGGATGGTAAAAGCAGATAATTTTTCAACCTTTTGTGTTCTAAAACACATCGTAGCAAATAACTTATCTATTGAAAAGAGCTTTTAACTTGGGTGAAGTCCAAATTTTTGATGGGAACCTTTTAATGTCAGTGAACTCATCTGTTCAGAAAATTTCTGCATTTCGCAAACATTATTTCCAACGAAATGACAGATTTCTTAAATGACCGGAATGATATTAATTCCCATCCATTTCGTTTGAAATCAAACATTTTAAAATTAGTTACTGCTAAGGTAATATGCTTCAAATGGATCGTAATTTATTTCTAAGATTATTTATTTCTATCTTGTAGTAACATCAGTGACTTTATTTCTGTTGAATAAGACAATATCTTTTATTATTTAAGAACTTTCTGAGTAACCGTGGTGTAGTTTTAAGTTATAAAGTTTATTTCAAATTGTGTTGCACTTTTAAAACAACTAAAAATCTACAATATTTGGAATGGGGTCTTAAGTAATGAACTCGAACTTTATATTTGAACAATAAAGAAAGAGAATATATGGAGAACGTATGTCATACTTTTTCTTTTCCTTAAAAAGGGCTGTATTTTGGAGATTAGTCTTTGCTAAGCCCACAAGTGTGAGAACCATTTTATGGGTAACCCTATCTAGTGGTGTCTCCTGCTGCCAAAATTTTCATTCATTCCAATCTCTGATCGTATGCCAAATATTACCGAGATTAAATGTTGTTGAGAGTACCACAGCCAAACTGATACTCAAGGAAACTTTTACATGCCACATAATCATATGAAATGGATACCTATGATTTTCGCATCCAGAAAATCTATTGACTCCAACCGGGATCGAACCCGCAACCTGAAGACCCTATACACACGCATATTTGGAGCAACCGTTTAGGGCAATTTTTCTCACAGCTGAGGGTAAAGGGTTGCCATAAACAAAACGATATGCTCTGACATCAGCCGTGCTCTATCTTCAAATTGAAAAACTACTCACCGATTTTTCTGCTTCGGTAAACGAACATTCAATATTATTTCTTTTATTTCGCTCACGCTTTTCTTGACGGGCGTGAACAGAAATGGAGCAACATTCTGTTTAAAATATTATACGCCGTTAAAATATTATGCACAATATCTGATGTGTTTGACGAAGCCGAAGCTGCCACCTTGTTTATGACGTAAAGCGCCAATGAACACATTGGTTGGAATTTCAAGCATTTTTATTTGGAACAATTTTATCAGCTCACTGGGAAAAAGTAGATTAGAGCTATTACTATGTCAACTAGGTAGAAATTGTTCGGATTTGGTTGGAAGGAAGGAAAATTGCTCCAAATGCGTGTACGTGTGGTAAGTCCTTTAGACCTACGAAGTGAGCACGCTACCTTTGAGCACTACCTAGCCGACATATATATCATATAATAATGTAAAGAAAAACAAATTATTTTATTTTAAATTTAAGTTTACTGAGAAGAGAAGAAGTGAGTTGACTGAAAAATTTGGACATTTCAGAAGTTTCAGGAAAATTTAAATAATATAAAATTCTATCCTTCAGGGGATTGTCTTATTTATGTAAGAGCGAGATTTGTGATCCCTAGTGATTTTTCCTTTCTTCCAGGAGACTTTCTTTTAATACAGTAATACAGGCACTGTTTTTCTTACCCAGTTATAGAATACTTTTTTTTCAACCCATTCTCCTTGTCAACCAATGTATATCATTTTCTTCCATTTTATAGATCCTCAATATACATTTGCTACAATTACACTGGTCCGAAAGTTAAGTCTAATGATTATTGTTAGAAGTAAGGTTGAAAATAAAAGGCAGAAGGGAAGGAAATTTAACAAAAAATTGATAGCCATCAAAATAATGGGAACAATTAAAATATGAAACAAAAATATAAATTTATTGCTTGATTTATATAATTAACACAAAACCAAAAAAGCAAAATATTCGTCTGTCCTTGCACGTACGGAAAACAAACTGCTAAATTTGGTTCATAGGCAGTTGATAAGCTGTTATTGAATTATAAATATCAATTTTTCACGTTACAATTGGGAGTATGATCAGTTGCAGTGTCAGATTTCTGCTATTCTTGCTGTTTAATGTCTTTCAGATCCCCGCCATACTTTTGTGGAAGTTAACGAGCAGAAACTTTTAGTCTAAATATATTCCAAACACAGTCAATCGGATTTATGTCAAGGAACCTAGCTGCTCATTGGTTGATTGTGATATCTTTACGTTCAAGACAATCTTCTACAAAATTAAAATGATGTAGTTTTCCATTATTGTCTATATAAAAAAGAAATGTGCACTCGTAGATCCTCAGAAAAGTTTTGAACGCGTAGTTACAGAACCTCATCTCTGTACGTTGTTCCTTTAACAGAGCCTTCTCCTAAAATTTTAAAGTCCATGCATCCAGTATACAAAATGCCCCCTTACATCAAAACGCTACAAATACGATATTGGTTTAAAACGTGATGTCACGAAAGTAATATCTTGATAGTTCCACGTTCTGTCTAGATTATGCTGGGACAGGAATTACTCAGCTAACTAAATTGTGATACATTGCAGAGAACATCACGTCGAACCATTAATTGTCTGTCCTGTTCCGATATTCTTGACTTCTTCGCAGACTCCACTCTTCCTGAATATTCTGTAAACGGTTTGACTGAAAATTTTTTCTCCTGTGATTTCAGCAAGCATCGAAGACAGCTGTCTAATACACATAATTGCTTACATCGGGCAGTTACTAACAGAAGTAGATCCAATCTAGTTATTACTTTCTGTCGACCTGTTATAATTTGTATATGAAGGATTTCGATGGTTTCGCTTTGTATCCACAGTTTCGAAACTGTAAACTGATAAACGTTTACAACAATAGACATATCCTTCCTTCTGTGTGTGTGTGTGTCATAATCCACTTTCCAACATTAATGATTCTACCTTTCAGATAAACAAGTCGTTTTTTTCACTCATAACCAACATCTTAGAAAAAGTTGAACTAAGCATCAGCTTGTCAACTTCACAAACTTTCAGAAACCCTCGAATGTGCATTCACATACATACATCTCCATACTTTCTCAGCATTTCCAATACTCTCTCCTGTCATTCTATTTTGTCACTGACAAAAAGTTTGCATGTACACTATCATGGATTAACATCAATGATATAAGCACTATCATTGATCATGTATGCGTGATTTAAAAGATTCAAAATTACGAGGTAATAACCATAATGTTGCTTCTGAGTACGATGTAAATTAGAATTAGTTATTCAATCAATGTGTAATTTCAAACATTTCTATTTCATTTAGCTTCTTATTTCATAATTTTCAAACTATTCTTAACTTTTAGACTCTAGAGTGTTTACATGAAACGTTTGGTTACTAGTAAATTAACGAATGCAGGGAACAGCTTGGTGAGTTGTAGTTATTGTGCCAATAAAATTTACCGGATTTTAATTTTGTTTACTTTTGAATTTCTTCTGTGAAAATTAATATAAAGTCATCTCTGAATTAAAAACTGTAGAATCAGACTACAGTTATGTATATCACTAAAAAGTATTTCTTTTTTTCTTCTTTTTAAATAAAAAAAACTTACACTGTAATAAAACCGAACAGTTTTTAAAAAACTGCTGAGTCCAACTGCTCAAAAATCTTTCATGAAACAAAAACGAAATATTCATGGATATATTGATTTTCAACTAATATAACCTACCGTAAAATCCGTCGCAGAGTGTGCACTTTTAACATAAGATTGAAATTTACGGGTGTGCGTTATATGCCTATTATAAAACCATAGCTTTAACAGTAGCAAAAGAGACGAGCATGAAAAAAAAAATTTTACTTCTACATATATTTAAATACAGTTTATTTAAAAGAGATGACATGTCTAATGCACTAAAAAAGTTATATTTCTAGAAGTATAATATTTTATCAAAATTCTGGCGTAATACCTAGAAAATATGACTTCAAAACATAACAGCATTGTATACTAACACGTTTGAGATTTCTTCTTAATAAAGGAGGTGCGCGTTATATAGCGAATATTTCTAAAAATATAAAAATGCTGCTTAAAAGTATAGGTGCACGTTATACGCCGGATTTTACAGTATATTAATAAAAAACATTTATGTATATTAATAAGGTACTTACTCAACTTATTCAGGTTTCATACAATAATGTTAAATTAACCCTTTATCTATCGACGGTACTTATAAGTATCACTCACTTTAAAATTACATGGAACAACCCTTTTTACGAATACTATGACGATACTTAGCAAATATATGCTTTGAAATCCACTGTCTCAAGATATATGGCAGCATGGGTTCTATGATGAGTATTTTAGCGGGGAAGGGGTAAATAGTTTTATAGCAGAAGTTGCGTTTTAAGCTGACGTTTTGGTCGGATTGCGAACATTGTTATTTTTGTTCCGAAAAAGTAGTTTAAGTCAAAGGTAAGTGTCTTATTTTTTTTTACATGCTAAGGAAGACCTTAGAAAACGATTTGACGTTTTATTTTAAGTGAACGGTGTATATAATTAATTTTACGGTTAAATAACTTTGTGGTACTTCTAAGTACCGACAGCATACTGGGTTTTGGAGTAAGAACTTACTTTATTTACGGCCGTGTAGCTTATTATTGATTTTTGTTATGTTGAAGCGTCATCACTATAATGCAATAGAGTTATGGCTTTCTTAGAGTTTCTTTTTGCTTAACTTATTTATTTTGCTTTTTTTATTTTAATATTTTCAAAAAATTTGTAACTTTGAATCCAAGTTTGTATTTTTTTTCTTTTGCCACACAATTAAATGAAATAAGTTTTCTTATTTCAAAAGTTATATAAAATCATTTCAATTACTTTATGTGTAACAGATATTTAACAGTAGTTGGAGGTGTTTTAAAGGTGCTAATATTATTTTTATTATTATTTCCTTTTCTTAGAAAGTCTATAAAAAAAGAAGCTCAATCTTCAAGAGGCTTTGGATTTGTTATAGAACCTTTTATCTGAAATCAGTGATGTACTAACAGATGATTATTCTGATGAAGAAGTACCAGAAAATTATCTGCTGGAACTTTCGTTCTATTCTTAGGATGACGATCAAGAGGCTGAACTCAAAGAGCAGTAGTTCATGTTAAGAAAATACAGCATTTCTTAACCCAGGATGCAGTGCTTTAAAAAACATTCAATCGAAACCTCACTCAAAATGCACAACGTGTAATGAATTTCTGTGTATTAATGAAGAAAAAACGGTTTCCTTGAGAGAGAATATCAACAAATTAAGTTTATGTGTAAAAAAAAAAGAAAATAAATTTTAAAAATTTAATAATATTTAAAAATAAATAAATGTGCTGTAAAATATTAGTATTATCTGTGGTTATTTAGCATTTTTAAGAGTTAAAACTACGTTTAAAAAATCATTTGGTTTTTTCGTAATGTCAGAATATGTGAGACCAGTGGCGCACATAAGGGGGGGGGTCCTGGGGGTCCGGACCCTCCAAAGCCCTTGATTTTTTTCCGATTGATTATAATTTTAAGTATATAGTACGTAAAATTTAATTAAGTATTTGTCATTAATGATTAATTTTATTAATTAATGCTAATTATTTATTCAATAATTAGTTTTTTTCTGTGTTTTGTTCCCGAAAATCGACAAAATCAAAAGGAACATGATACAAGAATGGTGAACTTTCAACCCCGGACTCCCCCCTTGAAAAATTCCTGTGTGCGCTACTGTGTGAGACCTTTGTGTGCTGACGGTACTTTAAAGTACAAATTTAATTAATTAGCTCTAACGAATTAAATTTCCCAAAGTTGAGTATTTTATTTATGTATATCCCTTAATTTTCAATGCAGTGATCAAAAAAAAATATTGCATGGAAAAATTGGCAGTAAATCATAATGCGATAGACAAATGGTTAACGTCGTTGAATAATATTTTTTAAGTAATCAGTTATTCAATGCATTGTATTTAATTTGCATAAGCGAAATAACTTGAACGAAGATGCTAAGATTATTTTACCTCCCACAGATCTTCTTTCGAAAGACAGAACAAATCTGAATACCCGACGCTTCTCACATTCGCCGTCCTTCGATTTCCAGTTTTTACTCCAGATATGTTTAGCAAGCTCAATTCGCCAAAGACGCTCCCATCACATAAAGTTGCAAAAATTGTTTTACCATCGTCTGCTACAACATGCAGTTTTCCTCGCTTCACAATGTACATTTCTTTCCCCACGTCCCCTATAAGAAAAACACATATTAGTAAAAGAACTAACAAAATTCCCTGTATTTCGAAGTACAACAGTAACTTCTATAATACATCCGAATGCAACGTTTTTAACTCCTTCATTTTTCACTGTCAAATACTATGCAAAAGAATGTATACATCATCCACGTTCTTCTTTGTGTTCTTAACATTACGAAATCAGAAAACTAGATAAAAGGTTTTAGAGCTACATTTTTTCCTGCTAAATTTATTTGCGTCTGTGTAAAATAAAATCCTGATTATTCCCCACTTTTCTGCAACTGAAAGAACTTTTAAATTTAAAATAGGATATATATTTGACATTTTAAAAGGAAATTTATTTTTCGAAGCTCTATAAAATCTAGAGAAAATGCTCTCAATTTCAAAAAGTAACAATTTTACTTTACAAAGGAATTTTGAAATGGAAATAAAACTTACAAATTATTTCTTAAGAATTTAACTATATCGATTCATATCATAAAAAATAAATGAAAATCCCTTTATAGTAGAAACAAAACAATATAAGAGCTGTGAAAACGAGAAAAAAATTAATCCTCTAATTGTACGTGATTTTTAAGGTTTTTTTTAAAAATTATGAGCTTTTAATTAATGTAAAACGATAATAGCGTATCCCAGGAAATTACATAGAAACTGTTAAAAGTGATAAGCACATCATCCTCGATTGGTGGGTTGAAATAGGTAATCAGGAGTTAGAAATGTGCATCTAATATACTAGGAGAGATCAAAGGAGATGTAATGTTAGATTATTTAAATTAGAAAAATCCAATTGTTTTTCCTTCTCTCTTCACTTAATGCAGTTGACCTTAAATTCCGTATCTTGAGATGTTCTGAAAATAAATACATGACATCCCTACTTTTACATGTGTTTTAATTACAATTTAAATTTTTTATTTATTCACATTTCTGTAGAATACCAAATAAATCAACCCATTTAAATAGACACTATAGTTTAGCAGAACAGTAATCGAAATATACGGATTGGTTCGCTACCAGACAAAAAAAACTTTCAGGGTGTATAGTGGATACAGAGACGACTCAAAATCACATAAAAAAGCAGTGTCGAAAAGGTTGTAGTAACGAGCTGTGGTGCAAAGAAACATTTTGTGGAATTGTGTATTACAACAGGTGTGTGTGTGTGTTTGAAATTACTACCAGAATTTGTCTGACAGGCCTGACATGGAATTTCTTACGTTCCGGAAGTTTCCCCCTCGCAGTCTTGTGGTAGATCTCGCTAAACGGGAACTCCGATCCTGATAGAAGTCGTCATTTGCGATTCGTTTTCTGAGGTATTAGGATGAACTGGTATACATGCTGATCGTGTATGAAGCTGCTAGTTGTACCAGGAACCTTACCCAAACAGGTGTGTTCCACATCCCACGACCTTCTCAAGTGTGGACAGGAGATTATGCGAGGTTGATTCTTTAGCGAGAACTTCAATGAATCGACAGCAAACGACAATAATACGCAGCAATGAGGAGGAAGTCTTACGTCTGGTGCAAGACAATCTACGTAGAGTGGACCCATCTCAATCCGCTGCCTGAAGGATACTTGCAGAAAACCAAACAGCAAAAACTTTCGACCGCGGTGGATAAACCGTAACGGCCCTGTTTATTGGCCTGACAGATCCCCGAACCTGCCATGCTTGGGGGCATTCTTCTGGTGTCTTATGAAGAGTATGGTACACGAGACTCAAGTTCCTTCAGTTGAAGACCTTATCGTGAGGGAGGATACATGGCATGCCAGGAATCTTCCAGATCGTAAGGTATTCCATGCAGCACCACTGTCAGACCTGCCAGACGACTTCTGGTCATAATTCCGAATACCTTTTGTAGTACAACCTCTCAAAAAATGTTTTCTGTATCATTAATGTGCTGCTGTTTCTGTTCCCTTTCTTTGCTTCTTTGCCCACAGAGCTCACAACTACAGCATTTGTGACCTTGCATTCCTAAGTGATTCCGAGTCGTCTCTGTACCTCCTTCACACCCTGCAAGTTTGTAGAACTGGTAGTGAATTGCCCTATATATTTTTTTAAAATAAATTCTTATTAATCAGTTATTGCGTAAGCAAATTTTTTGATTTAAGTAATCAGTCATTAACTTATATCAAAGTAGTGACCAGTTTTGTGGTTTGAGTTGATCTCGAACACAGATAGGAATTAAAATTATGCACTAAAACAACTTTACTTACATTTTGCATACAGCTTTACACACTTTACAAAAAAATTCTCATTAAGTTGTTCGTGAGAAAATTATTTACACCATTTTACAAATAAGCCTTTTTCAGGTTGAATACAAGACAGATTGAAAGATAGTTGAATTAATTATTCTTCCAAAAAGAAAAAGAAATAATTGTTAAATAAAACCCTGATGCCATATATTAACAAAATGGAAGTTTAAGATAATTTAAATTTAATGTATAATTGAGAAGTCCTGCTATAGAAAAACGAAAACTCTATCTTACTTATTAGCAGCATTTTATTTATCCAAGAATTCAGTACTTTTTAATGAAATGTTTGTATTTATTGACCAGGGTTGATGAAGTTACATTCTTAGATTCACATCTAAGATTTAACATCCGGCGAATGAACGAATGGTTTCTTTTATTATTTAGAAAATATAGAAAGCTAAAACCTGAAATAAATTCCGTCATAGAAAGATTTTACTTTGTTACCAAATATATATAGGCGGCATTTTTCTTACTAAATGCTATATCTAATTTTTGATTATTATCAAATGAAAATTTTAAATAAATTCCAATTGCATATCAACATTAAAATATTGGATTCATGAAAAAAGACATTCAATTTTATTTGTGGAAAAACAAATGTTGCTCTATATTCACTAAACATAATATTGTTTCATCTCCTCCCTTTGCACTAAAAATTATTAATCCAAATTAATATTATTCTCTTTAGTGCTTCAGAATTCAGTAGACACTTTCTTAACTGATTTTGATTTATTCAGCTTTTGACTGAAAGTATTGATATTTCTATCAAATATAGAAGAGATTTATTTATTCTGATTATTAGTTATTGTCATAGTAATCTGGTATTTCATGAATGGATTATGTATTGCATGTCATAAAGATCTATGAAATCAAATATTTCGTTGTCCTACAAAGGGATCATAGTAGCCATTTCTGATGGCTTTCTTTATTTTATAACGAAAAATATTTATTTACCCACCTTTCCTACATATGTAATCCCCAGGGCTAAACACTTGAAGTCGTAGTCTCAAAACCAACTGAACCAACAACCCTGGTTCACAATCTTGAAATATTCGGACTTGCTTCAAAGTATCCAGGTGAACATGGATGGCGATTTCTGCTTTTAACTTGTCCGGCAATGTAGAAGTGACCGTATTCTCATCAAGTGATTGCTTGTTAGTCCAAAGATAATCAAACCACTTGATTACACGGTTCTCTAAATCTTGACCAACTTTGCGAAACTCCAAGTACTGTTTGACGTTATCCATTTTGCTTTGGAAATCGGCACGGGCAGCGTTCATGTTCGTAATCATGCTTCCAATGTTCCCCACGATGGTGGCAAAAATGAGGACACCCACAAGAAAGTCAACAACTACGAAGAGGTATTCGATGTCTTGTTCTGGTACAGGTACTTCGCCTATCGTTGTCAATGTCAATGTAGACCAATAAAAACTATAAATGTATTGATGACTTAATGAACCATATTTCGGATCTGACACATTTTTGTACACCTGTTTAAAATACATAAAACATATAACATCAGTGACTTGATAACTATAATGATTTAAATGTTATCTGAATTATTTTTATTCACGGAAATATATATATATTCAATTTTATTTCTTATTTAAAAGAATGTATAAAAAAAGAGAGAGAGAAGACTTTTTTTAAAAAAAATTCACGTTTTTAATTGCAGCAAAAGGATAATCGGAAGTTATTTGTCAATTCCTACTATTAGTTCTCTCTTTATATATATATATATATATATATATATATATATATATATATATATATATATATATATATATATATATATATATATATATATATATATATATATATATATAATATATATATATATAATATATATATATATAATATATATATAATATATATATATATATATATATATATATATATTTTATATACATATCTTTCTATTCATCCACTCAAGTTCAAATACATTTTTTAAACTTGTGGATGACACTTGATGTTAATACAGTTTTTAAATATTAATTTATTAATTAAACTAAAAAATGAATAAATAGTAACAAACAAAAATAACAGTCCAACAGCGTGTATAGAAAAGAAATTCGTTTGTTGTGTCCCTGTAGCGCAATGGATAGCGCGTTCGACTTTTAATTCTAAGGTTGTAGGTTCAAACCTCACCTGGGATGGCCCAATTTCTGAGAATGGGTTTTATACTATGCTATTTTATTAAAGTAATTTAATTTAATTAATGAATAAATAGTTTCAAACAAAAAAGTAGTCCAATACCACATATAGAAAGGAAAATGGAAAATTGCAAAGAAAATCGCTTTCTATTTTGTCACTTAATATTGTGATTCTGTCATATGTATGTACATATTTATAATAATTATAACTATTTAATAAAAAGTAACTAAAATAAAATGTTTCTTTGTTGACCTAAATAGGAACTAACTTAATTTTTTTTTTTTTAGAAATTACTTGTTAGGGACAAAGTTAAACTTCTTTAAAAAGAGAAATTTTTGTAGTTCCTTCATTTTGATTTTTATTCCCACATTTATTACTGAATTCCTCTGCTTTTAAGAAATGACAGAAAGTTTTAGATGTTCCAAAGAACTTAAACTACGCTTCGATATCAGAACGGTTGAATTCGTAAGATTCATTGCTAGCAAAAGTCAAATCAAATGATTTTTTTTTGTTAGATTTTAAATTCCATCAGAAAGTGATTATGCAGAATGAAGAATCGCCACATGTTCCGTTCAAAATGGCCTAAAAAGACCTTACAGGAAGATTTACAAAGGATCCGGTACAAAAATCATTTACCTTACTTAATCGCGGCTTAAATTTATGCGGTCTGTTTTCAAACAATCTCATATTATTCTTGATTGATTGATTATTAACATCGCACTCTTTAGCTACACGAGGGCTTTTGGCGACGGACCAATGTATATATAATTTTGAACCATGGTTAAGTGAAGTGGACGACACCTGAGCTGGCACCCCTCTCCTAACTACCACACCAACGGGAGGACGTTTCAGCTCTCGACAGATTTAACGTGCATTGCTGCCCTACATGGCGGGTCTTTAGTGGTACTGGGCCCAAACTCGTGACAAGGCAAGCCACGGTCCGATACCTATACCACTCGGCTACCGCGGCCCATCCATATTGTTCTAGAATTACACTAAACAAAACTTATAAATAAGCTCTTATACATAGTATTTTATTAGATATATGTAACTAAATGAAGTGCGTATAAATTAAGGCATCTAACTACCCTAAAATCATGATTTTTTTTAAAAAAATTGACAATTTTTTTATGGTTTTATTTTATTGGCCATCTTATCAGCTATATAAAAATACCAAGAGTTTTATTTTCCATTCACTAGAACAAAAGCTACAAGTGTTTGAGTAAAATCAGATGCCATAACTTTACATAAGATGTCAAACTTTAAAATGCGTCTTACTCGAAATGTTTTTTTTTTCCTAAAAGTTCGAACGGGGACAGCGATTGCTCAAAAAGTTTTGAAAATAATTTGCTGAAATTTTATGTGTATGCTCTGTATAACAGTAGAAGTGTTTTAACCTTCAGGTTTATCAATTACTGTTTTATTACAAAATTTACGGTTCTTTATGTGAATATAATCACTGTTTTTTAAGCAATTTCTTATAATAGCGAAAAAAAGTTCTCTAGTTTTTGTACAAATAAAAATATGTCTTATCCTGAAGGTCATTTTAAAAAGGAATAGCAAAGTATTACATCAAAATTGAAAAATTGAGAATTTGTTCATTTACTATTTGTACAGAGTGGGCATCGTTTATGCAATTTTTTGTCAATTTTTACCCATTTGTTTCCCATTTTAGCAGTAATAACTTCTTTTTCTCTTCTTAATATTAACCTTTTTTCTTAAATGTACTAAATAAACCTAAAAAAAACTACAAAAAAATCTACATATCTCCATTTTTTTAAAAAAAGTTGTCGCAAGTGGTCAGATATCTTAAAAGATTAATATGACCCTCTCTTACAGAATTAATAAGCTCTAAAAATGAATTTTTTCGATATTTTATTAAATAATATTGTGTGTGTTAAACTTCAACCATTACTCACACAAAACTTGAATTACTTGAATAAATATGTATAAACATATTGCAAAAATCGCACAGTAGGTATATTTTTACTTTCCAGATGATTGTCAAATTATTTTGAGAAACTTAAATAAAAAGAGTCAAGAGGGAAATATTCCGATTCATTCGAAATGTGTTTAAAACAAATATTACTTGGTTCAAGAACTTTATTATATTATATGAGTAAATATTACCAAAATTCGTCAAAAATAGTTTGGAAATGTGAATTTCTTAAATTTTGCAGCTAAAATGTTTTAAACAGACGCAATTTATTTCACTACGTCTAAAATATATTAAAACAAACTGATATAATTCTCATATGTGCATAAAACCAATTACAATAAAAAGATGCTTATAATCCTAATGGTACATTGTGATAACAAAAAACCTGTAATACTTTTGAAAGCAAAAAATTTTTCTATTGGGAAAGATTGAATGGTTAAGTTTTGCTTCAATAGTTTATAAAAAGATACAGAACTGAGAGACACTTCAGAAGCAATTTCTTCTGAACGGCGAAGGATCTTTGGAAATACATTTCCATCAACAACCCACCTACTTTTAAACTATTACATGGAACCAGTACTATATATACACATAAAACATGCCAGTAATATTTTGCGTATGGGTGATTTTTAGTAGGAATAGTTAAAAATTTTCACGTACACTGTAGATAATCTACTTCAACTTTTGAAAGAAGCTAAGAATAATACTTTGGATGAATTTTTCTCTTTTTGTAAAACAAATTTGGATATCTCTTTTTAGAAACTTTTTATAAACCCTAGGGTACTTTCACACTTTTGAAGAATTATTCATATAGTTTCTAACTATATTGGAAATTATTCATGAAAAATGATCGAGTTACAGAATGAATAATAAAGTACTATGCCTGAAAAAAAATAGTTTTAAGGTGCAGTCATTATTATTTACAAAAT
Organism: Trichonephila clavipes; assembly: GCA_019973935.1. NCBI lineage: Eukaryota > Metazoa > Arthropoda > Arachnida > Araneae > Nephilidae > Trichonephila > Trichonephila clavipes. The sequence goes on along the minus strand of BMAU01021331.1, from coordinate 1,094,231 downwards.
AGAAATGCATTCTATCATAGAATAACGGGATTTTTATTTGTAAAAAAGAAATTCTTCAGAAATATGAATATAATTTCTTTATTCTCTTAACCGAAATATATGCCACGAATGTCAAACCAGTTTGGTTAGTTTGGGGGAGTCAAAAATTACTTCCTCGTCTTGTCATACAGAATTAAATGTCATCGTTTCTTTCTCATTACTAGATTTTTTTTTTATTTTTATACAAATGAAAATTTACGAGTTAATAGGGGGAATGTAATTTTTGCATTTGTTTTTTACCTTAACATTATAAGAACATTGGAATAAATTTTGTATTTTTATATGTATTTGAAGATTTTGCTTTTTACAGCGCTAGAGCAGTTATTAACGGGGGCATAGACACATGCACAAATCTCTCAGTATTTGATGTTTTTTGTACAATTTTCCGTGGCCGCATTAGCCTAGTGGTCAAGGTATCGGATCGTGGCAGACTTGTCACTTGCCCAGAGCCACTAAAAACCCTTCTTCTCGTTGGTGTAGTGTGGTAGTTAGGAGAGGGGGTGCCAACTCAGGTGTCGTCTACGTCACTTGACCATGGTTCAAAATTACGTGGTCCGTTGCCAAAAGCCCTCGTGTAGCTTAACAGTGCGACGTTAATATTCACGCCACTAAAGACCCGCCGTGTAGGACAGCGATACACGTTAAATTTGTCGAGAACTCAAACGTCTTTCCGTTGGTGTGGTAGTAAGGGGAGGAGGGAGGCTGTCTCAGGGGTGTCGTCCTCGTAACTTGACCCTGGTTCAAAATTATCGAGGTTCGTCGCCAAAAGCCCTCAATTAGCTGAACTGTGTGACGTTAATATTCACTCACTGCACAATTTTACTTAAATTTTGCGATCCTACCCTACATATTTATTCTTCTTTTCTCTTATCTATACGTGTTAACTGTATCTTAGTTCATATAAATGTGGCTGCAATGTAATAAAAAAACAGTTAAAAGCAGTTCAAATAACTCTTTTTTTAAAAATGAAAAAAACAACAAGAATTCATATATTTCTAAAATTATAATATCGTTTTATAAACAGTAGATAGTAACTCAAATCTCGTAGTGTTTTTTAACTCTCAATATAATAATTATTTTTTATATCAAATATTTTGCAAGTATAAAGTAGATGTTGAGGTTTTAAAAATACAATCTCAATGTAATATTTTTCTAAAAGAAACAAAATATAATATACTTTCAAAATGACTAATAAATAGATATCTAAATACTACATAAAACAAACTATTGGAAATGTTATCCATTAAGGTTTCTCACCCAAGAATCAGTTCCAAATCCAATAGCGTAACTCATAGCGAAGAAGAAACATGCATTCCAGTGTATGATAACCAAAATATACAAAATAAGTTTTGCAATCCGGAATGCATATGGGAAATTGGTCCTGGTTTCAGTCCGGTCAAAGAATTCCAACATTCTTGGGAACCGGAAAAGTCGGTTGAGCCGGACGATGACTGCACAAGGGACTTTTCCTTCACATGAAGTTCCAATTATGACGTACAGAAGATCTGTAGGAAATATGCTGATGATATCAAGCTTGAAGGCAATAGATGATGTGTAGTTCTTTATGAGTTTAGAGCGGTCACGCACCAACAAGCCTTGCTCTAAGTAACCTGGATTAAAACCAAAAAATTGTTTTATGAATATGGTCTTTTATAAATACAGTACTATACAAATATAAGTTTTAAACTTTTTTTTGTAGATTTAAACCATATGATGCGTGTTCATGATAAAAAAAGGTAGTGGGAAAATCTTTCCTTTATGTCTTATGGTGTTTTAATCATCCAGGGGTATAGATATCATTAAAATTAACACTTAACATACCATAACCAGTCAAAAAACCGGTCTTTCTATGGTAGAAAATAGGTATGTATTAAGTGTGTTGGTATGTTTAGTGTTAAATACCTGACACTATTAGAAAGAAGATTTTGTTTTGCAAGCAAAGAAGCACCAATAACAGCATCAGAAAGGGGGAGGAAGAACTAGTTCAGTTGCTGTTATATTATAGATTATATATTACTTAGCAATATTACACGGATTGTATAATATACAACAATACTGTGGGTTATGTAATATACAACAACATTATGAATTATATGCACGATAATGTACACTGCTAAAAAAATTAAGAGAGCAAGTAAAAAAGTGAAGAAACCGTTGCGCATCAGCCTCGCTTAGGCATAAAATGGAGAATAAAAGTGTAACAAAACAGATTACAGGGGGAAAAAATAATAATTGTATAGGAACTTTAATTCTTTGAAAAGGTACAAGGAATATGAAATGATGCTTCAGGGCAACAATTTGGTTACATTAAAATGACAAAACTGATTGTTCGAAAATGATACAGGATGTTTAATAAGGTATGTGATCTCTCGCACTGCTAAGACTGCCACACACCTGTTTTGAATGGATGTGATGAGATTACCAAGCCTTGGATAGTAACAGGAGGCCTTAGTCGCAAGAACACGTCGTCCGAGTTTGCCCTAAACATGTTCAATCAGGTTAAGAGAGGAGAGCATGCTGGTCATTCCATATGCTGTATTGTATAAGCTTTAAGAAAGTTCTCCACAGGATAGCTGTATGAAGTCTGGCATTACCCTACATTAAAAGAGAGAATCACTATTGGCTGCAGCGTAAGGTAGGACATGGTGTCTTGGGATTAGTCTACATACCTTCGAGCCGTCTAATTGCCAATTCAAATTATGTGCATATTGGTACGTCTGCCTAATCTGATTCCAACTCATATCATCAAACCACCTTGTCTGTAATGGGATCTTTCCTGAACTAATGTAGGGTTATTTCGAGTGCCTCCTTTCTTACCATACCAAAAACACGTCTGAAGTCTCACTCTAAATTGAATTGGAACTCGTCCGTTAACAGCACTTGATTCCAATTACTTTGCATCCAATGTCGATGTTCAGCAGTCCACTTCCTTTGGGTAGCATGGTGTTTTGCTGTCAACGGAATACACACCATTGGCTTTCATGCATACAGGCTACACACACGAGGTCTATTTTGGATTGATTGGCTTGGGACCCATCGTCCTGTTACCAAAAGAAACTCTATTTTAATCTTCGGGGCACCGATTGTTCTATCTTGTCTAGCCGTTAACGGGATATATCGGCCATTATTAGCTGTGGTAGCACGTGAACGACATTGTCCTTGAAGACGACCAACATGACCTGTTTCTTGGAATCGATTTCAGTCTTGCAGGGACACTTCTTACCACTCCAACTGCTTCCGCTACAGTTCTTTGTGTTATCTAGGATTCCAGTCTCTCGATAATACAACAAGATTAGCACGTGACATTTTTCAGTAACTTTTTCTCAAAACTACAACCGAAAAGGTAGAGTTTCGCCAGTGAGACAACAATAAACAACAACTTCTACGAAATCGCGATTTGTGTACTTATATCTTTTTCCTAGTTTTTGACGTCATGAACGTTTATTTGCATATGAAACTGTCTTCTGTTTTCTGCTACACTTTGGACTATGGTTGTTTTGTTTTACGTAAGTTATTTGAAGAAATATTTGCGTAATTTCACTAATTCCACGTGTCCCCTAATTTTTTTAGCAGTGTAAATACTAATATGCTGCAAACTAGACTTTATTTTCTTTGCAATGTCCTTCACATTCATACAAATAGGCTGACTAAGAGGCAAATGCAGTTGATTCCTAGAAGGATGAACAAATGATATTCGTGGCATATAAATTTTTACAGTAAGGTCCATATGCGACTAGAAATTTGTCAGAACTCCAGATACCTTAAATAAACCAGCACTAGATCTCTTGTGCTACAAATGCTTTCTTTTTTTTCTATGCGGATGGATGAAATTTTTTCTTTTTTATATATTTAAGCTATAACCAATCAACTAAGAATGCTGTTTCATGTCGGTTTGGAGAGAAAAGATCATATTCACTTTCCAAACTGAAACTTCAAAAATGAAAATGTAGCTATATTTTAGATGTTGAAAAGAAAGGACATTTTCATCTACTGTTAAAATTGTTATACTCGCAACATACATTGCATTAACAAATGAGACTAGTAATTAAATTTTAACATGTTTTTACATTGAAAATTATAAATGCAACGAGCACTTCCAATATTTTTACTTAAATTATTATCTTTATTAGGAAAATTAATGTATTAATAAACTAATAATAATAATATCAAGATGTTGTTGTTGACTTATTCCACATGATTTCACCGTAGGCTAGACTCAGTCCATGAGCCCAAAAATCATATACAAAGAGAGGACCGGAGTATATGTTCTCCTTCTCATGACACATATAGCTGAACAGATGTTTCCGAGAGGCATGTACTGAGTTTCAGTTGGTACACATCAAATAAGCCTTTTGTCCTTCAGCAAAGGAGAGGCACTTTATGTGTCCATTTGCAAACTTGGTGATGGTAGATTGAGCGACTTTTTCCGTCTTGATGGTACGGGCACCGCCTGGAACTGCCTATTATACCAGAAATAAGTCGGGTAAATTTTCTATAGCTGCCGGTTTGAGACTTTTATATTAGAACAGATCGTAGAAAATTTCAGGGTGTTACTTGACACTGGAACCGCAGTGTTGTATTTCTTAGCTAAAGGGTCAGCCATTTCATTTCCATAGAGTCCATTGTGGGATGGAATCCATTGGAAATAGATCTCGTGCTGCTGTGAAAGCTTTTTAAGAGAGAATCAAACTAGCACTTTTATTGCCAACTTTAGTTCAGTTACAGAAGTGCTGGATGGCAATATAGCAATCATATATCAGTGGAAGATGCTATAGATTTAAGGGCATTAAGGGCCTCATCAAAGTCAGTTAGGTCAGATCTAAAAACAGAGAAGTCAGTTTATTAACGCAACCTACTTAAACACAGCAGAGGTGACCCAAGACCAATAGTTATTCCATAGGAAATACACTGCTGGCCACCGTAAATGCAACATCAAGAAAGACAATAAATAACACAACAAAACTAATTTTGTAGATAACATATAGACCAATTATCAAATGATTAAATTTATAGACTTCTGTGAAGTGTGGTTCCTGCCAGAATCAGTAGCCAGAGTAGCCGCCATTGTTGGAGATCACCACTGCCACACGCCTCGGCATTGATTCAAAGAGACTTTGGATGTGTTTTGGGGGGTACAGCAGACCAAGCAGCTTTCACACGTTGCCAAAGGTGACCTGGTGTGGCAGCAAGGGGTGAAATCTGGGTCAATCGTTGAGCAACCATGGACCACATGTTTTTCTATCGGCGAAAGATCCAAAGAGCGAGCCGACCAGGGAAGCAATTCAATCTGGGGATTGACGAAAAACCTTTGGACAATGCGTACTGCCACGTGTGGTCACGCATTATCCTATTGAAATATGGCTGTGGCCAAGCCCGGAAGGTAAGAAAGGACAACAAACTCCAACACCTCGGAGATGTAGCGCTGGCTGTTTAAAGTACCGGCAATGCGCATTAGAGGAGTGCGAGAGTGATATCCAATACCCCCATACCATAATACCAGGTGCAGGACCAGTGTGGCGGTTTATAAAAGTAGCTGTTAAGCGTCCCCTCTCCACGGTGTCTCCAGACTCAAATACGACCATCGTGGTGTTGCAGACAGATGCGTGACTCGTCAGTAAAGGCAAGTTAATTCCATTCTGCCGCCTACATCCTTCTTTCATCGCACCATTGGCGGAGGAGACGTATGTAGTTCTGCGTCAAGGGTAGACCGGGCAATGAACGTCTTGCGGACAGACCACTCTGCTGTAAACGGCGTTGAATGGTACGCGCAGACACTGAATGATTCGTTACAGACTCAATGTGCTGTGCTACGGTTCGTGATGTGACTGAGAGATCCGTCACTGCCTTGCGCACAATTTGCCTGTCCTCACGTGAAGTGGTGCACTGAGGTAGATGCGATTGACCACGTCGGTCCGTCGTACCCTCTTGCATCCAACGGTCACATATCCGCGTTACATTTGTTTGTTTTCATCCAACATGACTACCGATTTCCCAGAAAGATGATCCCCAATCTCGGTAGGCCACTATTCTTCCTCTGTGGAACTTGGATACTTGATCAAAATCTGATCGCTGTTTTCTACGAGACATAACTGATTGTTTTTTGTAAAAACCACAAGAAAAACACAATTGCCGAACTTGAAATCGTCGAAATCTCCAAGCCTTAAATATCGCTTTGAGGTGGCGCCACAGGCGCGCGTGATGTGTGTCTGCGTTGAAATTCAAATCATTTGCATATCTCACCTCCGCTAATGCATGTTGTAAATTTCATGTTATTTGCATGCTTCCTTCAGGGAGTAGCATTTACCGTGGCCAACAGTGTACAAAATTAATAGGGTCTCTCTAGTTCTTTTAAACTACCCTATATTACAAACTATATATATATAACAATGATTTCTCATAATATCTGAATTTTTTCTCCTAAAATGTATATAATTTTTGCATTTCTACTAAAATTTCAAGTACTACATATTTGCTGCACAACATTTACTTCCAATTATTTTTCTTCATAATTATTTCAAGTCATAAAATTCAACAAATATTAAATATGAGTATTTCTGAATAACATTTAATAAAACAAAAGCAGACAATTTATCCAATGACAGTAAAATTATCAATTCTTGAACTAAGTATTATTTTTATGGTTCAATAAATTTATTTTAATTTTATACAATTTTCATGATATATAATCCGTTATATACAGATATACACGGTATAGATTGTGTGATATTATCCCAATCTAAAATAACGTTTAAAGATTCTGAACAAATATTTTTCTTCTTTCATTATTGAAAAAATGCTCGTATTTCAAACTTCAATAATGTCAAAAAAGACTAATAAGAAGAAATGGGAAGTATGATGAATCACCGTAAAGCAAATTCCTAAATAGTTGAAGCGAAAATCGAATTCTAGTTTAATGCAATGTTCTTGAAAAATAGAGATAGTGCCGATATGAAATACTTGTTCTGAGGGAAAGAAAACAATATCCATCATTTTTTACAAATGAAGCTATGAGGAAGCAAATTTCATTGCTACAAATTAAAAGACTTATTCCTTTTGTTAAAAGGATATTAAAATATGCAATAAACTCGAAAATACTAAACATGAGATCTGAGTGGGTTATGAACGTTAAGAGTGAAAAAGTTTGCAATGCATTTTTTTGGGAGAATTGAAAGCTTATTTCATTCACATTATTAAAAAGATCTTTTTTTTAATATTAAAGCTTTAATTATTTGTATACAGGATGTTATCAACACAACGGTTATAAACTTTCATTACAAATAGAATACAACTACATAATAAGAAATTATATAGCAATACATGATTGGAAACGCCATCCTGGTGCGAAATGGCTGACAGAAACGAATAAGAAGAGAAAACACGATTATTATTCTCCGAACAGGAAAAAAACTAAGGAAACGGAACTTTAAAGAGACAATGATCGTCATCAAAGTAGGTGTTCGAAATTATGACCCTGGACCATGATGCATGCCTCACATCTCATGCACACTGCGTACCCCAGACTTCCCCCAAAGCTGCCACATGCGAGCAACAAATAATGTTAACGGCAGCTCGTAAGCCAGTGACTTGATGTATATCCATATATAGTAAACAAGGCAAGGGAGGTCTGGCGATTGAACGAGCTAATGTACTGGATCGCCAGTACTTCGGCTACGTTGCGCCATCTATAGCGCACACCAGTAAAAAAAAATATACTTCTCAACAATTCTGCTGCAATAAGAATAATAAATATTGTTCGAGCATGTGCAGTGGATGCCACCCAGTGGTGATTAAATGTATTAAGAGAAACGAGAATTAGAGTTTTCAGAGTGTGTGAGGGAGATCAAATGAGCAAGAGCGTGGAATTACTGTGCCCATCGCAGAGTTTCGACATACGCCCCGAACAATCGAGAAAGAGAAATAAAGGGGTTTTGTCAACAACCTCGTGTGGTTTTCTTGAGAGCAACACATAGGGACCACTACCCAACAAATATGTTTTCTCTTCTTATTAATGGCCTGTCTATCTTGTAATTTTTTGCGTCACTATCACGCTAGGAAAGCGTTTTCGAACATGCTATGTGATTTCTATGTTATTTCCCACCATCTAGGTGTACTCCATCCGTCCTGAAAATTTATGGCCGTTGTACTGATACACCCTGAAGAACTAAAATTTTACTTCCTGTATATAAAACTAAAGTTTTATTTATTCGGCCAAAAGTTATTCCAAAGTTAAATCAAATTATTTCCTAAAATATTTCCGTTCTCTTTGTATCTCTAAAGAAATTTATTCACACTATGACGAATAGGTAAACTGTTAAAATCAAAAATTAGCTATGCTTCAAAAAGGAATAATTCAAAACTCACAATTACCTATTTAAAAGTGAAGGAAAGATGTTAGCGGTACCATTTTAAACATCGGTAGCAAATGTATGTCATTATTGATGATGCAGTGGGTTAAATTTTATAGCTCTCGAAAAAATAATTGTTGTTGTTGCTGTTCTCGTATCTATGGGTTTGGTAAAGAAAAACGTATAAGAACACTAAATTCCACCAAAGGTAGCAACAACTACGACTGCCAATTCCAGGGCATTCTGTCTATAGAGGATCTCTTTCAGTGAGTCCATGAGTGGAATTAGACTAAGCTTTAGTCTTGGGATGAAATCTGGGCATTCGAAGGTATGTTTGGGTGTGAGCGGTTGGATTTCTGGGCAGTTTTTTGCGTAAGATCTTGTTTCTTCAGGATGGATTTTCATGTCCTTGTAGTGCTGAATACTTAATCATGCAATTTTAGTGGTTATAATTCTTGGGGAATCAAAGTTCGTTATCAGAAATTTATTAAAGGGATGGGTTTAAAGTGTAAATGTGGCCACGGCATTTATCTCAGCTGGCTATGGCTTCTGGCTTCCTTGGCCAAAGAATCAGCGCACTCATTCCTACGATATTTACATGTGCAGGTATGCTTTTTAGCACACAATGATTTTTTTTAAGATGCTGCTGCTAGAGTAGGAATTTTTTGAGTTGAGGGTTTCATTGTGAATTGGGCCTAATTATTTTATTTTCAATTAATGAGTCATTAAAAGACATCATCTTAAGTCGTCTGTTAATGTCAAAATAAGGTGTAATAGCATGATGCAAAACCTAAAGTATCGAGAAATAAACATAATTTATTCTAAAATACATATTGAAGTGTTTAGGATTGCTTATTATAATATATGTATCGCTATAATCTTTTGCATATGTGATGTGAAAGACAAAAATATGTTGATTCTAAAGCTACGAAAATTTACTCTGAAAGTTATATATACTGTGGAAAAAATACATAAACAACATTGGGAGGGATTCTTGCGGAATGGTGCACACCAGAGTTATAGAAACCTATTGAATCATTCATTTGACTTCCGTTCCTCTACCGGAAGGAAGAAATACAAGTATTCTGCCTGGTGGCACCATCTAGAAGTTATCACATTTTTCAATGATATAAATTTTGTTACTGGTTACAAAGTCTTATTTATTCATTTCATTTATATCCAAATGATGTTGTATAGAAAAAAATGTGTATTGAAAAGAATTCTCTTGCTTGCAAAATACAGAAGAAAAACAAACATAACATTGTGTTTTTCTTATAACGTAAATATATTTATTCAAATGCGTAAACTAGAAACATTCATGAAAATGTTATTATTAAAAATATTAAACGTTTTCATTATATTAACATGTTTCCCAGAAAGGCGAAAATATTTTAGAGTATTATCATTGCATATATTAATCTTTAGCATCATACTTTAATTAGTTAACTGTCTTTTAAGCTAACCACATTGCATTCTAATTCCTAAAATAAATTACTTAATTGAATACAAATTAACCTTTAGTGGAATTCTATACCATGGGATGTTTTCATACAACTTTCTAGCACGTTTAAAACAGAATTTTCTAATGAATTAACGCGTTCATGCTTAATAATTTTCAATTTCAAACTTTCGAGAATTATTACAAAAGGTTATAAAATGAAGATGTATGAAATTTCACTTTAATTTGAGTTTTTAAATGCATGCATCAATTCGATAAACATCAATTAGAACTTGATAATTTTTATAAGACTCTCAAATGAATGTGATTAAAATACATCGTTGAGTAAATATATATATATATTATACTTTATATTAAGAAAATTATAGTTTCTTATATTTTAAAATATATTTATACCTAGTTTCCACCTTTGAGATACTTTCTTTAGTAGGATTTTCTTCGGATATATGTAACATATATTGATTGAACGCATTTGATAATAAGGTTATATTTTATCAGGTTGCTTTAATCGTAGAAATTATTAGAAGGTTTAATATTTTAAGATCCACATTTAATTTTACACTCACATGACAAACAACGACGAAACACAACACAAAACAACTACACACGAATAAACACACGCGAACATGTAAGACTACCAAAAAAATTTATTTTTCGCTTCTGAGATGTCAACCTTTTATAACGTAGTCAACCAGAAGCTGTTAGAAACATATGATTTCCGATAAAGGATTTTCTGATTGGTCCGAATGAACAGTTGATGCAAGATTGTATCCTTCTGGTTTGGAAACACTAACCTTTCAATTTTGGGGGAGATAAAGTTGCGGTTAGTTTCGTTTAGGCTGGTAATATTAAAAACTAATTATCACATGAAATCATGAATGGCTTAAGACCATTATGAGTTAAAATCCCTCAAAGGAAATCTTAAAAGAATTATAAGACACATTCACACACGCGCGCACACACGCACGCATACACATGACACAATAAAATTGGAATTCCATAAATCTGAAAATTCTATGCTGCAAGAAGATTTATTTATATTAGAAACTCAAGTTTATATATAATAAAATTCCCATAGTGCAAATTCTGAAATAAAACTAGACTTCTCCTGAAATTTTTCATTTATTCGTTCCATATAACGTATACTTCTCACAGATATCTATAACACCTGAAAAGTACCTATTAGAAGTTTACTGCACTTTTTATTTATGCGATGAATATCTTTGAAAAGATATGACAGTATAGGTTATTATCTAGATTACAGAGATTCATTCATGTTTTATTTATCTTTTCATACTACATAGATAAGATGTAAGGAAACTGTACGTTTAATACGTCAGTTGAAATTCACAAAATGTAACACATATTTACCTGTTCTGCAATGCACAGCAATATCGACGATATAAATAATATCACAGATATAGTCCGTGAAATACCACAGTTTCGGACAGAGGTTTTGTAACTCCCAGAATACACTGCGTCCAATGATGATGATAGTATTGTAAAATATGGCGATTGACATGATTGCTAACCATCGGTAGTACCGCTGTGCAGCTGGATCCAGAACCAGAGAACGGCAGAACCTAAAATAGCAATCAATATTTTATTTGAAAATTTATTCATGAATTTACTAACGCACTTTCTAAATTTAGAAGAAACTTCTTCCAGCTCATATAGGAATCCGGAAATATTCATTTCAAACATAATAAATTTCAAAAATTTTCAAAATATTCTATTTAGGGGTTTCAAAAAGTAAGGTAACAAGGGTTCTGATGGATGTGCAAATTCCCCTTATGAATACGAAGGGTGATTGTTAAGTAAGGTCTCCAATAGTATAAAATAAGTTTCCAAGAAGGTAAAATAACAACAGAGTTATCAGAATGAAGGAAATTTATTACTCTTAGATATATTGTAACTCATTTTTCAACATAGTCAACACTAACGGTTACACATTTGTTCAATCGTTCTATCCATTTTTCATTACGTCCATGAATAAATATTCTGGTTGGTGCGTATCCATTTGTGCACGGCTGCCTGAAATTTGGCACCCTGGATTCATTATTATGACCCATAAAACAAGAGGCAATTCATAGAATATCGTCATCCTGGTTCTCCGAATGTCAAGAAATTCAAAACTTTAATGTCAGCAACAAAAGTCATGCTCACCATCTTTTGGAATGCAAGTGGTGTGCTCTACACGGAATTTCTGACTAAAGGATTGACGGTGAATTCTGACAGGTACTGTGCAACATTACGATCACTCAAGCATCGCATCCGGAGAATCAGACAGAAAAGAAACGTCTTTCTTTTGTATCACGACAATGCAAGACTGCATTACTGTGCACACAAACACAGGGTTTCATAGGAAAATTTAAATTCACAGTAGTTCCACAACCTTCTTACAGCTCAGATTTGGCACACAATATTGAAGGTGACATTGAAAGATCAACGGTTTTCAACGGATGCCGAAATTCAGGCAGCCGTGCGCAAATGGATATGCAGCCAGCCGGAATATTCATGCATGGACGGAAAGAAAAAATGGTTAGAACGATTGAACGAATGTGTAGTTGTTAGTGGCGACTCTGTTTAGAAATAAGTTAACAATATGTAAGAGTAATAAATTTCATTCCGATACCTCTGTTATTATTTTACTTTGTCGAAAACTTATTTCATACTATTGAAGAAACTTTTTTTATCAATAACCCCACGTACAAATCTCTCTGGAGATTACGAAGACGATCAGAGAGTTCAACCTTTTCCGGTGGATGGAGCTGGCTCTCCATTAGCATGACTAAATCTTAGATGATGCCTGCGTGTACGGAAACTTAGTCAGCAATTGAAATGAGAAGTGTGATTCGCGGCTTTTGCGTTTTAAAAAAATAATTCTACAGCTTCGGTAATTGATAGAGGTGTACGGTACAAGTGTTAAGTTAAAGAGACGGGTATAGTTTTGGTGCATGGAATTTGACAATGGCAGAACAAATAAAACAAATAAGCGAGATGAAGAAATAGCGTTTTCGGTGGGAGGTATTCGACCACTCTCTTTACAGTCTCGACTTTGCACAAAGTGATTTCCATCTCTTCGGATCTTTAAAAAATACTTGGGAGGCTAGTATTTCCGAACCGATGCTGAGGTTCAGAGAGTCGTCTTGCCGTGGTTCACAACATTGACGTTCATTTTATGATGCTGGTTTCGATGCTTTGAGTACCCATAGAATAAATACCTCTATAAGTATGTTGACTATGTAGAGAAGTAATATGTACCTGTGCTTTCCTTCATCGTATATACTTCATGCCGTGGTTACACAACCTTGACTCTGATTTCTATGATGTTGGTTTCCATCGTTTGGTGTACCGATGGAACAAAAAAAAATGCCTCTATAAGTATATTGACCACGTAATATATATATGTACATGTGTCTTCCTACATTGTATGTATTTGTTTTGTTTCCTGAACAAACATTTACTCTGAGTGAGTTTGTTATCTTACTTCAGTGTTTCTCAAACTGTGGGCTCGCCCTGGGGGCGTAAGCGTATCGGAAGGTCGAAAATAAAAGATTATTTAAAAAATTATCAGTTTACTAAAAGTGTATTCTGACATAATAAAAAATGCCCATTTATCTTATAGTATACTTATAAATGTATCAGCACGGCACAATATATTTGATACTTCAATATTAAGTTAAGAACAAGTATAATAATTACAAGTGATTTTTCAATGGGCTTATCAAAAAAACTTAATACTTATCTTAATACTTTACACGGTTTAAAACTTCGTATTGTAGCTTTAGATGATAATTATTACTAATTCAGTCATTGTATGGGGAATTCTGATATTGGGGTCGCTAATTTCGTCAAACTTTTCCATAAATCTTATATAACGCCAAAGTTTTCTAAAATACATTATGAGGGATCAGTTAAGATTTGAAAAATAACATTAAATTCAGATGATAACTAATAGTTAAATATATTTTCTAATCATTCGTCAAGAGTTTAAAAATGAGTTCTTTTTAGTGTTAAATATAAGATAAAGCATATAAATAGCATAATTAATACAAAAAATATATGCTCTCCAATTGCTTCGATTATAGGAAAAGTTAAATTTCAAAGATATTATACATATACTGCTTAAAATTTAAATTATGGCCTTTGAAAAGTCATTTACTGAAGGAATAAATAATTTTATCTTATAAACAAATCGGAAAAACTTTTTGTGACAGCTAAAAGTTAAAGTATGTGGAGTTTTTCTGTTAATTGATGACCAAATCAGGAATAATTGACAATTTTCTCGATTCAAGAAAAAACTGAAAGCAAAACAGTTGGGAAAGCACTTTCAATAAAAACGTATATCAATAAGACTATCTGCCATTTTCTTTAATCAAACGTCAGTTGTGAGTTTCTCGAAATTCATTGAATCAGTTTCAAAGATTTGAAGGAGATGTAATGAACATCCTTTCACAATCTAATGACTTTAGATGTGCTATTTACGAACTGATTCCAATTTCTTAAAGCAAAATAATGTAAGATGTCAAAACTAGTTTAGCATGCCTTTAATTAAGTTCTATTCAATACTTAAAAACCTTTCATGGAAGCTCAGAACAAGAAATAAAATTTTATTGAAAGAAATTCAAGAATATGTACTAATGATGAACTTATTCATGTCCACACATAGTCCTAAATTTATATATATATGTATGCATTTATACACATATATTTATCAGCCGTTACCCTTCCGCTTCGTTGGGTATTTTAGGATGTTGTATGATTATATATTGTTTTTGTCATTTAAAATTTTTAAGTTTTAGCATTAAGTTTTAGATTGTTTTGCAAAACAATATTTAAGCCCTCGCTTCTTGATTTCTAGAAAACCAATTTTTGGTGGATCTCTACTTGAACAAGTAATGTAACAAAAAATTTTAAGTCAATTTCTACTTAGATCAACAAAGAAAAAATTTTTATTTTAGCTGCTTTTTTATTAAATAGTTACAATTAATATAAATATGTATATACATATGATAGAATCACATCATTATGTGGCACTTAATTTTTATTAATGATCATTAAACTACAGTATTGTCATCCAAAACAATCGCATATATTAAATTTTAGTTCGACTGATGCTTTAAAACATGAAAAAAAAAACCTTTTAAAGTTTTGACACAAGTCTTCAAAAGGGTCGCGAAGTCGCCAAAAATGATGTCAACGTGGCTGTAATTGTAATACTTTAAATAATTAGTTTTAGTCAATTAATTTTTATTAATTTTAGTTAAATTATTGTATTGTCATCCAAAATAATCATGCATATAAAATTTCAGCTAAATTGAACACTTAAAAATGTATTTTATTAACGATTGAAAATTCCATCAAGATAAATAAATATATATTGTGAGCTAATAGTGTACGAATTGAAAAAATAAATATACTAGCCGAATTTCAAGTATTTAAACTTAATTCAAAAATGGAATATTTTTTTTTATCTAGAATGACCCTTTAACACCCCACTTTCTCCATTGGGAATTGATTTCTGTAGAACCCTGTTCTTAACGAATATCTTTTAAAAAAAAAGCCCATTTTCAAATCTCAACTCTATATGTGTAATAGTTCAAAAACAGTATTTTTCTATAACGACCCTACAACTACCCTTGGGAGTCGATTTTCGTGAAATCCACTCTTCGAGAATCTTTATTCAACAAAAGAAACATTCCCGACAAATTTCAAGTCTATATGTCTAGTTTCGGAGATTTTGGAAAGAGTGCGCGAGTCGCTTTTCATCTATACATATATACACCTATGAGCTTAACTTTGGGAAAAAAGTCTTTATAATGATTATTGATTCCGTTAAATAGAAATTGAAAAGTTAAAATATTTAAAAAGAATATTGAGAAAAACTTTGTTAGATGTGTTTCTAAAATTATTTAATAAACTGATATATATTAAATATTTTTCTTGTGAAAGTTTACAAAACTATTTTACCATCTTATTTTATTTAGAAAACACATTTTCAATGCGGAGGGGGAAGGGAATTTCAAATAGTCTTCTATCTGGCTCATTTCTTAAATTAAAAGGAATGTATTAACTTTTAGTAAAATATCAATCACAAAACTAAAGGATTTATTTTTTTAAAAAAATTATTTTGATATAAAATACAGAGTGCAGACACAAATAATGTAACGATGAAAAAGGTTTCTTGTTTTATTACGCTATTTATGCAATGTCGTGTTCTTTCAAAACAGCTTACTATGTTTATTTTTTATCAATTTATTTTACCGTGTTCATTAAATCCTTATTACATACAGCAAATAACAGTGAGTAGTCGACAAAATTTTGCAAACCTGGAAAGAATTTTCCAATTGAGAACATTCTTTAAAAATTCTTACTCCAGAACATTCCAGCAGCGTAGAAAGTGCTGTGTGTTAAGAAGACTAAAAATTAGTTTCATCTTGAATGCGTCATTAATTCTTAACTTGTTAGAAAGAAGATATTTTTCTTCTGCAGAGGTGATTTACTATATAAAATGCATCTTTAATGAAATCGAACAGAAAGACCTTGGAAGTAGTGTGCACCGATTTGTGAAATAAGTTTTTTAATAAAATCCAGGCACCTTTTTCCTTCTAAAAATAGTTTCACTCTTTGCATTTTATGTTTTCTATGCTGACGATTTTTTTTAATGATTATCGAAGTAGTTATGAGATTTATGGTAAAAGAAATGTTTAAATACTTTTTATTCTTTTTAAATGTTTTCAGTCCTTGAATATCTAGAATTAATTTCTAAAAAATCATTGAGAAAGAGTAATAATAACTTTACATCTTAAGCATTACTAAGGAATATAGGTAAAAGATTATATCTTTGTACTACAACATTTCTCGAAATGTGGAGTGCGCCACCCTCTTGGGGGGGCATGATAACTCTACGAGGGGCACGCGAGCATATTGAAATGTCGAAAACAAAAGATTATCTAAGACACAAGTGATATTAAAAAAAATTAAGTCAATTTCTACTTAGATCAACAAAGAAAATTTTATTTAGCTACTTTTTATTAAATAGTTACAATTAATATAACTATGTATATACATATGACAGAATTTTTTCATTAAGTTGTAATTAATTTTTATTCATTATCATTAAAACATCGTATTGTCATCCAAAACAATCAAGGACATATAAAATTTCAGTTCGACTGAATGCTTTAAAACGTGAGAAAAGAACCTTTGAAAAAGTTTTGACGTAAGTCGTCAAAAGGGTCGCTAAGTCACCAAAAAAAAACATGCCAACGTGGCTGAATTTGTAATCCTTTGAATAATTAGTTTTAATCAATTAATTTTTATTAATTATAATTGAATTACTGTATTGTCATCCAAAATAATCATGTATGTAAAATTTCTGCTCAAATTGAGATGAGCGATGGAATTGAGATCTTTAAAATGTATTTTATTAGCGATTGAAAATTGTCGTCCAAGATAAATAAATAAATATACGAAAATGTGAGCTAATAGTAGGAATTGAAAAGTTATTAGTTTACTGAAAGTAAGCAAACAAAATAAGTTCTGGCAAAATAAAAAATAAAATACGCATTTACACTGATATAATACACTTATGAATGTATCAGTACCCCGCCCAATGCATTTTATAATTAATTTAAAAAATCTGCTCTCATCTGTAAAAAAAACGAGGTTATAAATTATTTCCAATGATTCTCCATGGGCTTGTCATGTGTGTGTATAAAATTATACACAAAATTTAACACTTACTTTAATAATTTGTATGGTTTATATAATTACTTATTATATGCCGCCTTTTCTATGGTTATATAATTATATGGTTTATATAATTATATATGGTTTATGGAATTCCATCACTACCGATTAAAATTTCGCGTAGTTTGATGTATTGAAGGGGAGGGGGAGAAAAGGAAAAAAACTAAGCAAAACCTCTGAAATAAGTAAATCCTTTGCAAACATTGTCAGGCCATTTATTGCATTCCAAAGCCGGTGTGAATAATATTATACGGCGTAGCAGTGCTCAAAAATGGATCGTACTTCACCGAAAGACGTATATATACGTACTGGACAACTGACGCTTTGACTGAACGAAACGATTATACGTCGGTGGCACTTCGTTCAGCTGATATGCTAATTTTTCGACTACTTTCGGAACCGTGATTTTGCAAATGCAGAATACAAATGAATAATTGTAATTATTTTTATGTCACTTAGATAAGAAAACGTATTTAAAATTGTTTTAAAAATATTATTATAATAAAAAAACCTTATTTAAGTACAATATTTTGACAAAAATGAACATAGAATGACCAATTTTCACAATATTCTCCTTTCATGAAAAATGGTTCTATTAATCATGCTGGACAATTGCTAATTTGACGGGTATTTTATTAACGATTGCTATGTAGCATAACATTAAACGAGACATAAGGCCTAGTAGGATAAAATATAGTTGCCACACTGTTTGGACATTAAAATAAAAATATTTATTGTTCTGGAAAGTACAAAAGCTGTGAAACATCTGAAAAAAAGAAAAAAAAAAAGGTTCATTTGTGATCTGCTTGTACGGAGAAAAATTATAACAATGCATCTAAAATTCAGCAGGCACCTTAAAGAAAGGTATCAGTACGGTTTATATGTCCACCGTGGTTGTGATGCAACATTCCACACGTCGATTAAAATTTGCACGCATTATCCAGCAGCTTTTTAACGTTGAGGCAATTTATCCCATTCCTCTGTGAGTGCACGGATGAGGGTGTTCTTGTTTGTCGGAGGATAGTTTCGACCAGATAGCAGTGCTCCCAAAATGCATCCTTCGGAAAGATGTATTTTCAATGGGGTTTAGATCTGAGAACGCGCTGGCCATACGAGACGTTGAATACCCTCGCTGTCTAGGCAATCCTGAACATTTATGTTATTTAGTGTCACTTAGATAATACATGTTTGTTTTCGTCCATAAAAAAAATTTATCACCGATATTTTGCACAAAAAAGGCGAACATGAGGAAGTAGAACTTCATCAATGTATCGTTGGCCTTTCATGAATATTATAATCCCATTGCAACCATTACTGTAAGATGCGTGACGTTTAACAGCGGCCATTGATTTATTCTCATGCCGGCCCACATCATGATAGACTGCCTGAACAACGTCGGATATCGGTTGCCGTTGTTCCTGATTTTTCTGCGACGATAAGCGATGACCGCACTTCGCGCCAGAATGTTAAGCGTCAACAAACAAAAGTGCCGCATTTGAAGACTGAACTAATCCACAAGTGTATCTGAGAACACCGTTACATCATGCCCAGTCCTGTTTGGTGCGCTTTATGGGCTCACGGACCACCTTGCAAACGGGCAACGTTACAGTGCTGATCGGTATAGAGCCATGATTACACACATTCATGTCTGAACAATCATGATGTACAGGAGCTGTGGTTCCAACAAGACGGCGCAACAACACGTCTGCCACAATCGATTTATTGAAAGATCTGTTTGGTGACCGCAATTTCCCGTTTTGCCAATTGGCCTCCAAGATCTTGTGATTTAACACCGCTAGACTATTTTCTGATAGGGCTATGATATATCATTGGTCTATGCGGATAAGCCACAAACGTCGACCTTTTGGAAGACAACATTCGCCGTGCTATTGCCGATATACGGCCACAAATGTTGGAAAAAGTTTTAAATGACGTCCAGATTGCCATCCGAAACAACGCAGTCGTATGCCAGAAATCATATTTAAAATGTAATGCCACAAGATTATCTTTCGAATAAAAAAAAAAATTCATGTCAATCGAATAATACATCGTTGTTTTTTGCAATTTAAAGTTCTATACCTCTAAAAAAACACCCTTTAGCTCAGATTTCTGTACAGAAGCTGAACTAGAATTTTTGAAATATATAACCTAGAAGTGGATTTATTTATATTTTACTACAAAAATTTTAGGAATTTTAAGAAAAAAAACGCCGATAATTATTTCAATCGTTGGTAACTCTGAAAATAATGTGACTTTTCAAAATTCTAGTACAGACTCTGGAGAACTCTTTACATTATATAAGCAAAATATCTTTATTATAGAAGCATTTTTTATAAAAGAACGCATTTTGAAAAAAGGTTATTCACGTGAATTTTGAAAATATTGTATTAAATATTTTTTTTTTTGGACATGTCTTTAAAAAAATTTTATACTTGTATTCTAATCTATATGTGACACTAAATATCATAAAATTATCCATTTATGCGCTTTTTAAATATCACGGTTCTGAACGTAGTCGGATACCTTAATAGGTTAAAGACGTATTGTAATTTTAGCGTCAAAGTACAGTATTATTGAATTCAATACATTGCTTGCTGGAGAGGGGAGAGGGGGTCGTGCAATGAAAATTATGATTGAATATTGGGTCGCAAATATTGAAAGTTTGAGAAGCTCTGTGCTACAATACTAAAGATAATGACAAAGAAATTATTTAGAATTTTAAAGAATTGTTATATATATATAAAATTTAGTTTCCTTTAAAATTCCAGGTTTCAACAAAGAAATTTTTTAAAAATTCCAATGATAAATTTAAAGGCTTTTTCTTAGAAAAACTGTGCACCAATTTACTATAGCATTTATATTTAAGATGCTAAAGCATCGTAGGGGAGGGGGGGTTAATTTCACATTTTTTTGGTTTGGTAGTTATAATACACTCAATATTAGATTCGATCAATAGCTAAGTTTCTTAATTATAACTTAATTTTTTTTTGAATATATAAATCTTTACTATCATGTATTGTCAGTACAGATTTAACCTAATTTCGGGTCCTGGGCGCAGAAGATCTATGGCCCCCTTGGCCCCGCCGACCGAAATTTATAACCATAAATCTGGTTAAGTTAAGCTTATCAGGGCCCTTCCGTGCCCCTGGACACCTGCCCCAAGTGGCCAATGGATAAACTGGTACTGTGTATTGTTGCTGCTAATGCCATTTGTCTGACGGTGGCATATAAGAATCCTGCGGAATTCATAGTGGAAAAAGGCAAGATGTACCCCTGTAGTCAACTGTAGCTCTGAGTACTATCAGCACCTCCTAGGTGTTGGTACTATACGCATACGATTTTGTTCGGTGCCACCCTCATTTTGAGGGAGAATACTCGTGGGGGGGGTCAGACGCTTCTTTCCTCTCTTCCACTAACCTCACTAAAAGATTTGCGGCTCGATGGCTACTTACCCATATTGCAAAGGCAATATGGGGGGTTACGGGCCATGGCTTTTCCGGTATTATAACAAAGGTCCAACGTCACTAACCACTATACCAGATGGGCGACTACTATCATGTTAAACTGGCAATTGTTTTCATAATTGAATAAAAATATTTAACTCTAGAAAGATAATATTTTATTAGCTGTCTGATCTGCATCTTGTTGCGACGTGTTTGCTTTAATGGATTATTTACGTCGTATTTTTGAAGATACATCGAGGCTATATTGGTTCGTGATTTTGAACTTAGATCAAGTGGCAAAGATGACATCTAGGCACAAGCACCGCTCTCTCTCTCTCCACTTCCACATCATATCAAGTTGAGGGCTTTGAGAGCTTCTGTGAATATAACGTGCATCAGCCTTTCGACAGAAAGGATTCTTTAGAGGAACGTGGGCAAAAACCCAGAACACTAGAAAACGTAGGATACGAGTTTGCGATCATGACTACTTGTCTAACTTCACCGCTGCAATGCACTTAAAGAATAAAGATAAGAAGGAATTTCATGAAATATTAGAAACAAACCTTTATTGAAATTCTTGTATGAAATAAAAATCTGTAGATGTACTCAAATTGATAAATATGTTGCGGTATCATCTACATAAGCCAGTATCAGCCTCCGGACAGTGATGATCACAGTTTGGACTAGTGCTATGTTACGAATACATAGGTTGCGAGCTCTGTCCTCCGGATATATGCAACCACTTCAAATATTTTTGTATCGTCATTAAACCATATGTGATATTCGCTCTCAACAAATACAGTTATTGTGTTCATTATTGTAAAGAAACATTTTTATAAAATATTACTAAAAGTATCTGTATATATATGTACTTTGTAGTACGATTTTAAGCTTGAATTTTTTACAAAATGCATGACCTCTATACTACAATTTACGTTAATGGAAGTACATTTCTGATCAAACTGAATTAATTTAGTTTAAGTGGAAAAAAGATCTCTTCCTGGAAATATAACTAAAGGACATCACATAAATTACAAATAGGAGCGTCACCCGACCGGTATAGTAATCAGCAACGCTGACTGTGGTACCGTAGGGACTGGGTTCGAATGCCGGAAAAGACATGGATGTTTGTAAATGTGTAGTGCCTTTGCGGCAGGGGGGTACTCTAAATAGCCGTCGAGCCGCAAGTCTTCTCGTGTGGTTGGTGAAAGGGGAAGAGAGGTGGGCGATCCCTGGCCATCCCCAGGGTTTTCTCTTTTTAAATTGGGGTGGAACCGAGTAAAATCATACTGTTACCTGCATGGTGCTAAAAGCTAAGGCTAACGACAGGTGTAAAAATTCTTGCCCTTAGCCGCGATAAATTTCGCGGGCCTCGATCTGACTTCGTCAGGCAGGTGGCATTAGTCACAACAACAACAAATAGGAGCACTAAATGTCATATCTCAACTTTTCAAATATTTATGAAACAAATAATAAAAATCTATATTCAAAATTTCACCATGTACAGAAATATGTAAACACTGGAAAGATAAATATTGGAAGGAAGTAAACTATATAAGAGTAATTAGAAATATTCAATTGATAATATAGTTTATATCAGATAAAAGTCTTTTCATACTGAGCGTTTATGTGATATGCTTATCTTATGTAAGAAAACTGAATAAATATTATTTATATCATTTTTAATAATAGTTTTTGACACCTATCGGAAGAAATTTTGGTTCTATACTTCAAGAGATAAAAAAATAACGGAGCTTATGCGCATTAAGTTTGTCAGGGCTCATAATATTCCCGAAGTTCAATGTGAAAATTAGGAAATGCAGTAACATTTTAAGAGTGGGATTCTCATCTTTTAACAAATCCAAAATTATGAAGGCCTTTGTATTGTATCTAATGCAGTGCTTCTCAAACTTACAACATTTGCGTCCCAATATTCAATCGGAATTTTCATCACGCCCCCTTTCCATACAATAGCAATGCTTTGAATTCAATAATACTCTAATTTGACGCTAAAACTACGATACGATTTTAACCTCTCAAGTGTCTCTGGCGTATGTATACATCTCGCTCAGGCAAAACGTTAATTGCACCGCACATTTATATACGTTGTTCCAAAGTGCGATCTTTTCTGTGCACTACTACTCCTAAAATTATTTTGAAGGCTTTGGAATGTAAAAAAATGACTTTGACAGAGTTTGTGAAGGATTTACTTATTTCAGAGGATTTGCCTCTTTATTCCTTTTCTTCTCCCCCTCCCCTTCAAATACATCACATGCGCTACATAGCTCGTCTATGTGGAAAACGGTGTCATTGAAGAGCGAATTGCGTATTTTTAATCGGCACTTAAAGGATTAATTATAAACAGTACAAATTATCAAGATAATTGTAAATTTTTCTATATAATTTTATATATGACAAGCCGATAAGGGTTACTGGTCATTATTAAACTTGTTCTTAACTTAGAATTCTTAAACTAATTGTTTCCTACACTCCTCACTTAACTGTAACTGAGTGCGCCATACTTTCCCGCCTTCCTACCCCAACGGAAACTTTTAGGAACCCCGTACCGGGACATTCTGTAAACTGAAACGCAACGGACAGAAGCAAGGTCTTGTCCGCATCAATCCGCAGCACCTTCAAGGGTGTAATTTTCATTTAACCGCGTTATTACCTCTTTTAGTGTAAACTTTAACTGTAAATATTTATTTTCTTGTAATATAAACATAAGTACTATCTCCATCTCTGTGCTATTATTCGAACTCAACCAACGGCAACACTAATAAAATACATCCTGTAGTACTGATACATTTATAAATGTATTATATTAGTTTAAATGTGTATTTTATCTTTTATTATGTCAGAATGTTTTTTTTCTTTCAGTAAATTAATACTTTTTTTTAAATAATGCTTTGTTTTCCAATTTTAAATATGTTCGCACCCCCCTTGTAAAATTATCACGCCCCCCAGTTTGAGAAACGCTGATCTAATGTTAAATAAATAATCAATAAAACAAACTGAAATCGGCAGCATCCAAGTAAGTTGGTACAGGTAAATACAAGTTCCAAAACTGACTGGCCCACAAAAATGTATTCTGACAGAAATGATGTTTCAAATAATATCGATAATGTTTTCGTGATTTAGAGTAATAACATTAATTGTGTGTGTAGAATGACTACTTCTTGTATCCGGACTGAGTTGACAATTGTTCAAAACAACATCAAAGTTAATACTCTGAATAATTGTTAATACTCCTGTTAAATCTGTGATTTTAACACAAGCAGATTATATATTAGTCTTTTAAAATTTAAAGTTTGTGCTTTTACATTTTATTAACTTAAACTTTTACCTACCGACGGTATTTATAAGTAACACTCCCTTTCAAATTATATTGAATAACCATTTTTAAGAATATCCTGACGATATTTAGCAGGAACACTCTTTTAATGCCACTCTTCCAGGATACACGCGGCAGCACAGGTTCTATGATGAGTATTTTGGAGGGGAAGGCGAATAGTTTTAAATCAGAAGCGTTTTCAGCTGACATTTTGCGAAGATTGTAATTTTTGTTCTGTAAAAGTATTTAATATCCAAAGGTGCCTTATTTTTTGTATGGTGAATGAGTGAATATTAACGTCACTCTCGACAGATTTAACGTGTATCGCTGCCTTACACAGGGGGTCTTTAGTGGTTCTGGGCTCGAACTCATGACCTGCTTGCCATGATCCGATACCTTGACCACTGGGCTACCGCAGCCTTTTTTGTATGGTAGTTGAGACTTTAGATAACAATTTGGCTATTTATTTTAAGACAACAATGCATATAATTAATTTTACAATTGAATAACTTTGTGGTACTTATTAGTAACGACAGCACACTGGGTGTTAGAGCAAGAACTTAGTTTTTTTTTCCCGTCCGTATAGCTTATTCTTGTTTTTTGTTGTGTTGTAGCATCTTCACTACAGTGCAATAAAGTTATGCATTTTTTAGTATTTCTTTTTGCTTAACTTGTTTACTTTTTACTTTTTTTTCTTTTATTTTAACGTTTTCAAAAAATTTTGTATTTTAAAATCTGAGTTCGTTTCCCCCCCCCCCACTCATTTAAATGAAATACTAGCTGCATGGCCCGGCTTTGCACTGGCTATCTCTACTTTTATAAATTTTCCCTTTCTTTCACAAAATGAGGACTTCTAATACTCAATTTCAAAATGACTTCCATCCCACCCTCCTCCGCTTAGCCCGGCGTTGCTCGGGCTTTCTCTTTTCCTCATGACATCAGGATTTCTCTGTGTGTGTTTGTAC
This sequence comes from Trichonephila clavipes, assembly GCA_019973935.1. Classification (NCBI taxonomy): domain Eukaryota; kingdom Metazoa; phylum Arthropoda; class Arachnida; order Araneae; family Nephilidae; genus Trichonephila; species Trichonephila clavipes. Next base: position 1,068,891 of record BMAU01021331.1, on the reverse strand, counting down.
GCGCACAATGTGATTGATTTCTAAAATTATGTCAAAAAATTTCCCTTTTTCGAAATTTGTTCTATTCCACTTATTTTGATTTAAGACAGCTTTCCTTCCCCGCTCTATAGCCCGAACACGGTTTTTTTAGTGTAAAATTATTGTTCTGTCTTCCTCTCCTTCTCACAGATAAGATATAGCTTCAAATTTCGATGTATGACTTATAAAAAAATATTGCGTTAGAATTAAAAAATTATTAATGTGAAGCAATAAACAGAAAACGATTCTGATGCTAAGAGTAAAACAAAAAACGTTCATCATTTTTTTAATAATAGTTAGTTTCTAAGAATCTAAAGTAATAAAATAGATTTCTGATTTTCATGAATCAATCAATCGTTATATATAGTTAGCTTAAAAATGTCTGTAAAATGTATTTTGATCCAAAATAATAGACGATTTACTTTTTAATTAATAAAGAATTCCTTTAGTAATGAAATAATAGAAATAATCCTTTTAAAAAAACACATATATATTTATATATTTATAAAATTCAAGTTTCTATAAGTAATAAATAAAATAAAAATTCACAGATAGCTTTTGAAACGATTGCTTTTTTCTGAACGTTTGAATGTTTGATTAAATATATAAATATATATAAGTTAGAAAAAAAACAGTATGGGGGGAAGCCTAGATATATATATATATATTTATATACATGTACTAAAAAAACATTAAAAAATAACCGATTTAATTTTAACCTTTTTCATTCCACTAAAAAAATTTTAAAATTATCTTTCCGATGTTTTAAGGTCTTAACAGTCGTGCTTTAGAATTAAAAATTTAGTAATGTGAAGCAATAAAAAGAAAACGATTCTGATACTAAGAGTAAAAAATGTATTTTGATCCAAAATAATAGACGCGATGTACTTCTTAATTAACAAAGAATTAATTTATTTCATTTTAATTTTAACCTTCTCATTCCACTAAAAAAAAACATTAATCTTTAAAAAGTAGCGTAATGCGAAATTGAAAATTTCTTCCTCTTCAGTTTCGAACCCGGGAACTGCCGTTTATAAAACAGCGGGTTAACCAACCAAACTACAGTTACGTCGAGGAAAAATATTGAATTGAGCTTTAAAATAAAGGTAGATTTTTTCAATATCCCATCTCGTTATTCGTTAAAGTAAAAGATTTTTTTTCGGGCTTCATTTTTAAGTTAATGCTTTCAAACTTCATATAAATAATAGACGATGCACTTTTAAATTAACAAAGAATTCCTTTACTAATGAAGTAATAGAAATAATTCCTTTTAAAAATACATATATATATATATATATATATTTATTAAAATTAAATTTCTATAAGTAATTAATAAAAGAAAAATTTACAGATAACTATTGAAACGATTGCTTTTGTAATCAAAAAGTATGAAACAAAAATAAAGAATGTAATTATAATTAATTAATTATTACTGACATTTTAGACAATTTTTTCGTTTAATTTTGCAGCCACTAGAAACCCAAAAGTACATTTTTTTAAACAAAGAATAGTTTATGTATGGAAATAAACAGAAAAATAGAAATTTTCAAATTTACAAATTTATTTTATCGTGTTTTAAAAACATCTGAAAATAAAAGTTCCGAAAATATTTTTTAAAAAAAATTGTAAAATAATTAAATTAAAAGAAAGGTATTGTTTTTTAACCATAATTTTTAAGATATTTTATCAGTCTTTGTACAAATTACGTATAATATAATATTGTTCTACAAGCGGAAAAAGAAGAAAAGCATGAACTTTTTTTTAGTGTAAAATATTTTTTCATTAACGCGAAAGAAAGTTCAAGCGGAACAACTTATAATTCGTATTCAAAAAAGGAACCGATTTCGACTCATTTTTTATTTTAAAAAAAATTGTAAAATAATTAAATTGAAAGATATATATATATATATATATATATATATATATATATATATATATATATGTATATATATATATAATTTTATTACATTAATTTTTAAATAAAACTATTTATATGCAAAGTTTCGTTGTTTTGTAAAAACAAAACTTCTTTCCGATATTCTCTGCAGAAGGCGCCACGATGCATTTTAATGCGCTTTAAGGTTTTCAAACAATATCTTTTTAACTAATTGGAATATCGGAATAAAAATGGTCAAAACGGATTCCTCGGATCATTCCCGAAATTTTGATACCGTCTGCTAGTTTCTGCATCTTGTGGTTCTTGAGAACATTGGGCGTCATCCGGACATACATAGATACGTTTGTTTACCTTTGGATTTTAATAGTGTATATCTACAATTTATTCAAAAATTCGCCACATTTTTTAATTATCTTCTTTGTAACTGAGACTTAACAATAATAGGATGTTTTCAAGGAGCTATTATTATTATTACTATTATTTTCCTTTTCTTAGAGTGTCTAGAAAAAAGAAGCTCAGTCTTCAAGAGGTTTTGGATTTATTACAAAACCTAGCATCTGAAAGCAGTGATGCACTAACCTATGATTCTTCAGATGAAGACATCCCAGCAAATTATCTGATGGAATTTTTGTTAAATTCTTAAGGTAGCCATCAATAGACTGTACAAGACTCAAGGTGCAGTAGTTCATGTTCAGAAAATACAGTATTTCCCACCCCAAGATGCAGTGCTTTAAAAACCATTCATTCGAAACCTCACCCGAAATACACAATGTGTCTAATTTTTGTGTATTAATGAAAAGAAAAACCGTTTCTTTTACTATCATCAATTTTATTTTAAGAGTAAAACCTGCTTTTATGTATAAAAAAGTAAATAAAAAGCTTATAATTTTTGTAAATAAATATTTTGTGTTGTAAAATACTAGTGTTCTCTGGTTACTTAGCATTTTTAAGAGTTAAAACTCCGTTAAAAAAAGCCATTCAGTCTTTTCGTATTATGAGAATATTTTAAACCTTTGTGGATTGATGGTATTTTTAAGCAGAGATCCACAACCCCCGGTCCGTGGATCAAATGGTGCTAGGCCACCTAAAGAACATTAAACTATTGTCATTTTATTTAAAGTGGTGAACTTCTCTGGGATTTGCGCAACTTTCCATGGAAATCACTTTATATTCCACGTTAAAAATTGTGACGAATCTGTACGGAACCTTTCCACTAATCTTCTTAGGCGTCTTTCTGGGGAATATAAATTCGCGTTTATTTCCAATCAACTCCAAAAAGAAGTTTGGGATATTCAAATTAGATAAGGTATTTAAGTCGAGAGTTGCGAGATAGCAAGAGAGATGATGGTAGGCTACTAAGCCAACAACGTTAAAAGTAAAACTAGAAGATTCAAAGACATTAGATTCGTGAAGACGTCGTGCTGCTAGACGTACCAGAAAGCTGATATAAGCCAGCGGTAAATATAATTCTCGTACGCTTAAAGTAAGCGTCAGGTTGAGGTACTTAGTTAAAGTTAATGACAATTAAGAATTCAAATACGTGTGTTTCTCGGATCTCCTAGTTTCGGTAAACCTTACTTGAGTTGAGCTAGATTAGTAATCAATCGTATTCTTAGTAATTTAATTTAATATAAAGGCAAATCCCTTTAGATGACGTAACATAATTATATTATTTATCAGAGATTTTTGAGAAAATTATAACAAAAATAAATAATATTATTATTCAAAATGGCTTTTGGTGGTTCTTTGCCTCAAATTAATCTTGGTGTTCAAGGTGTGACCCAAGGGGGTCATCACAAAATCACTTTATATTCCACGTTAAATCCCTTTTATTCATTTTTGGTGTAACTATATTTTATTCTGAAGGCATATTTAAATGTAACTAAATTAAAATTGTTAAATCAAAACAATCTAACATATAAACGATCAACGTGTCCCACCCTCAGCAGGCCGCGGTAAAATTATCAAACGTTGACCGGTCCGCAGCGATAAAAAGGTTGCGGAGCACTTCTTTAAAGTATCGGTTTAATTCCTTTGCTCTAACGCATTAAATTTTCCAAATTTGAGTATTTTATTAATGCATATCCCTTAATTTTCAATGCAGTGATTAGAAAAAATATTGCATAAAACAAAACTGCAGTAAATCATAATGCGGTAGATAAAGATTTAAAATTAATAAACACTTTCCATGAATTTTTCTTATTCAGCCTGTCTATGTAATTTGAAAGTCTTAGTTGGTTCACACATCTATTTAGAGAAAAATGCAGAATCCAATATTACTGGTATATTTTCCGAACAATGCATGCATTGCTCAATCATACCAATCCCCTCCCCATAGAAGTGCCATAGGTTTTCTTACCCTGCCTAGCTCAAAAGCAGATAGAGCGTCGATAATTTAGAAGAGTATTTACATCTGCACATCAGTAAGATAGACATAATGATACGCATTGCATAAAAAAGATTTATTTTACATGTCTTTTTTAATCAAAATTTCCCTTTCAGTCTAAAAAAATAGCTATTTATGTTATTTTTTGAGTGCGCAGTTTTAAATATACTTTATTTATCTTCTGCAGAATATTTGCTCGACACATCTATGTTCACAAAAAAGAAATGATCTCATTCTTTTTTATGCGTATATCATCATCGTTTAGTCCTGAGCCTATGTTTACCATCCCATCAATGTTAGTCTAATGAAAAAAAAACGGCTAATTGTGATACGATATACACACTAATAACTTACAAATGAGTGGATTATAAAACTCCAAACAAAGACGCCGTATACACAAACCTTAAAAGTACATCAAGTGGAGCTATACAAACCTTATGTGGTTGCTGTGTCCATTATTTTTTACTTGTTTGCTAAGTAGATGAAATGTTAGCGGTATAATATGTTGTTATGTAAGACGTTTGCTTTGGCGTGTCCTGCACATCGAGGGTATTAACAGCTCATAATTGCAAATGAAAGAGCTTTTAATGCCTGTGTACACCCTGACATATTTGGACCACTCCTAATGTAAACTAGGTAAAGAGGGTCCTTGAAAAGAATTAACTTTTTCGGATCAGGAGACAAATTTCCCCTTAGTTTTTCAAAGTATTTTGATCAGGAATTAGTTCATAGAATGTTGTGCACTTTATACTTATTTGGTACAATCAGTCAAATCATAATTCATGCAATGGCTTATCTGTATAGGATAATATGTGCTGAGACAAATATTTGGAAAGGTACAATCTATATCATGCTTAAGTCCAAAATCTGAGAAGCCTTTTAATCCAAACTCATTGAATCAAGCAATAAGTGTTTTTTTTGTCTTTTTTTATTTTCTGGCACACTATAAACCAGAAAAAAAGTCTCTAATTCTCTCAACCATTAATGTTAGCTATATATGACTGATTTTGTGAAATCAAAACTGAAATGTATTTTTAGAATTAAATTTCTTTGACAATTTTTTTTCATTCTAAAACGATTGTTTTAAAAATTTTAGAAAAAAGGTAATTTTTGTTCTTTCTTGAAATCAAAACTTTGCTTTCATTTTCTTTACAAATCTAGATATATATTATAAATGCGAAAGTTTGTGAGAATGTTTGGTATTCTTTCACGAAAAAACAACTGAATGGATTTTAATGAAACTTAACAGTAATATAGCTTATACATCAGAATAGCACACAGGCTATAATTTATAGCATAGAATATAATTTATAAAGATATTGTGAGCAGTGTCCAAAATGTAACGATATTTGTCAAGTAAGTAGAAAAAAATTCTGCCATCTGCAAGCAATTCTGGCGTGCGCTGCAAAAAACTCCACGTCAGCATATATGTATCTTTTGTTTGTGAAAGAACTCTTTTTGTTTTGGCTACGCAAGGCGCTCGCTTATAATTAATTCCTGTAAACAGCATAATCCCTAATTTTTTTTTATTTCAGAATAAAACTAAGTTTTGAAGCGAGAGGTTGTTATAAATCTCTCTTTATTTGAATATTTTTTTAATGATTTTATTATATAGATTTGGTAGGAAGAAATTGATCTTTTTTCAAAATAAATACTTTTATTGCTTTTGGTACTTACAGTAGATAAACTTTGTCTTTTACACTACATCATTTGGACATATTTCCATAGTTTGTTTGTGGTTAGTAGTTAATTATAACGCTATAATTCTAATTGAATAGGCGGATGTTGCATTTTTAAGTATAAAAATAATTATAACTACTGTACTGTATTTTTTGGAGTGAGTGAATATTAACGTCGCACTGTTCAGCTACACGAGGACTTTTGGCAACAGACCACCTAATTTTCAACCATGGTCAAGTGACATGGATGACACCTGAGCTGGCACCCCTTTCTCCTAACTACCACACCACGCCAACTTAGAATGAATATTCTACCAATACTTAGCAGGAATATTCTTTGAAATCCACTCTTCCAAGATATATGGCAGCACGGGTTTTATGACGAGTATTTTAGCGGGGAAGGCGAACAGTTTTGCAGCAGTTATGTGTTTTCATCTGACGGCGTTTTTAGCAGATTGCATAGATTATTATTTTTGTCCTGAAAAAACAGTTTGTCAAAATTTAAGTGCCTTATGTTTTTGTATGTTAACGAAGGCTTTTCGAAAACGATTTGACTATTTATTTTAAGTGAACGGTGTATATAATTAATTTTATAGTGGAATATCTTTAATTAAGTTAATATTTCTAACGGATTATATTTCCCAAAGTGGAGTATTTTGTTTATGTATATCCCTTAATTTCCAATGTAGTGATCCAAAAAAAATATTGCATGAAAAAACTGCAGTAAATCATAATGCGGTAGTTAAAGCATTAACGTGCATCACACCCCTACACGACGGGTCTTACAAAGCTCTAATAAAGCTAGAGCTATGAAAGTAGCTAGACATTTGCCAATTTGACTATCGCTATCATTTCATTGAATCTCCATTATAGCCATTATAATTTAAGAAACGGCGTTGCTTGCGAATATTACAATTTTAACATAAAATAAATACAATAGAAAGTAATATTAATGTATTACACTTTTAGATATAAATTATTTACACTATTTTAAGCGTTCATTACGCAATACTTTTAACGATGTGTTACTTTTGCTGAGCAGAGATCAGCTTAGGGAGGTATTTTCAAAAATCGACCTTCAAGAGTGTTACGGGGAATTATAAACAAAAAAAAAATCCTTTTTATCAGCTATTAGATCTACATACTTAAAATTTAACAAAGGTGTTTTTCTTTCTTTTTTTTTGTTTAGCTGAGATATGCGAAAAGCTTTTTTTGTTTAATTTGCAACTCACGTGAAATTAACTCATTAAAAACTTCTTCATCCTTCAATCTGTGTTGTTTAATTTTTCAGTTTACCCGTGCGAAGAACGGGTATACCAACTAGTAATCTATATACTCCATTTGGAAATTCTTGAATATTTATTTATTTCTTCATTTAAAGTTATTCTATATATTTTAATATAATTTTTTTTGTTCTAATATACGGCGTTAATTTTTAAAAAACAATCTAATACAAAGTTAATACATAAAATTCTAGAAACAAAGATTTAAATAAACAATTGCGGAAGTTTTAATATTGTACTTCACGAAGCATAGCCTATTCTTTGTTTTTGTATCATTAAACTACATTTTTCAGAGTCCTACAACAATTACGGAATTATTTGTATGGCCTGATTATTGTCTTGTTCCCAAATATTCAGTTGTCATTAAGATTTTTACCAATGGGGCTGGATTTAAGTAATTTAGCCTTTATATATACAGACCCGACAAATTTTAAAATGTGAGAGTCATTTCATGATGGCACCATCTAGTGGCGGCCTGGTTACCAAATTTGAAAGCCTGAATTAAATTTAAAATTCAAGCACTCGTTAGATGTTAAATATTGCCGTGATTAATTTTGCAGAGTGTACGAGAGTCAAATTGATAATCAAGGGATCTTTTGCATATCACATAATGATATGACATGAGTGTGCCTACGATTTTTGCATCCAGAAAATCCATCGAGTTCAGGCAAAGTCGTAACTGCAACCTCTGGCTTACGAAGCGTGCACTCTACCTCTATGCCAATGGAGCCCACAGTTATTATTAAGAGAAAAATACACTTCCTCAGAATTCGGTTTTAAAAGAAATTATTATTATTTAAATGAATCCAATGAAATTCATTTATAACTGTGCTGTGTTATACTTTATATAGCTCCAAATGCAACATATTTTCAGAAAATAAGCAGAAAATAAAATTAAACTAGTTTAAGTCTCGTTAATTTAATTAAAATATGATTAACATTTTTAGTACGATTATTCTTCGAAAGGTGAACCCTGATATTACATATTTCATTATTCTCCTTTTCCATCACCATAATTTCCAACAGTCATTCTTAATATAAATTCTTCACACTGGGAATGGAACAGGCTGTATTAATTTTAGAACTGTTCTATTCTGGAAAGATTCAAAACAGTTGTTTAATGATTTCCGTTGCGTGTTTGTATGACTCGTATAAGCAAAAAGAAATGCCACAACTCACAAGATTTCTGAGTTTTTGTTCGAGAATGTTTGATCTTTTAAAAATATACTATATTTATTCGAATCTAAACTGTTGTCGATTATAAGTTGCACCTCAAATTTTCAACATGTTTTTATGAAAAAAAATAAGAGTGTAATAGGGTTTAACAAAATATCCAATAATTAAGTAATTTGTACGAAAGTTAAAATGAAAACCAATAAAAGGAGGATATAAATTTATTTTACCAGTGTTATATATATAAATCTTTTAAATACGTACATGGATTTGTAATAGCCATAACTGTCAGCATCCTGTTCAAATTTCCACCATCCAACGAATTTCTCCATCCATTCAAATTTGAAAATTTTAAATAAACAGAAATCGGGAGGGGGGAATTTATTAATGACTAAAATAACGAAATTCATTTTAGGGTGAAGTAAACATGTATCTTTGAATTACAATTTTGCTATAATTTGCTTTGCTATTCAAGCAAAGAAATCGCTCTCTTATGCATCTGATCAGCATAAAAATATTCCATTCCTGGGGTCTAATGAAATATATAATAAATTTTTAGGAAGTGATAAACTATTGCATGTTTTTTAAAAACTTAAAAAAAAATTTCATTAAAATGGAAATTATTTTTATTACTATAAATACCCTATGTTAGAAAAGAATTTACAATGATATATTTTTCACTTTTTTTAACCATAATTAAAGTATGGAACTACAGGATCTACAAAAGAATTGGAAACGAAGATATATAAGATCACATTTTCTTTCTGTTGAAACGTGATCGAAGTTCGATTTGATCTGAATATATGATGGAAGCGATACAAATGACACCGACTTCTTCATTCGATTTGGAAAAACGACTACATAACCATGCTCAAACAAATTTATCAAGACATTTACAAATGGACTATGTCTATCATCTTAGGGGTTAATATTCACCTAAAACGAATGTATTGGGCCCCCATCTGTTTTCCCCTTAATTTTATTGTCTATTTTCTCCTGTATGTATGAAAATTATTTTTGATTGTATCCGATACCTTTAAAATGAAATGATTTAAGGTCTCCGACCAGCAAATGCTAGTAAATGGCTATTTTCCTCCACTAGAACAAAAACTACAAGCGTTTTAGTAAAAGCAAAAATGCCAGTTATTTTATATAGTGACCAATAACTGTTTTATTTAAAATTTGCCCATCTGTTTTCCCTTTATTATTTTATTTACAAACACTACGAATCCCCCTTCGTCTCCTGTATGTATGAAAATTATTTTTGATTGTATCCGATACCTTTAAAATGAAATGATTTAAGATGTACAAAAAATAAAACAAATAAATAAAAGTGGTATTGTAAAAGGAAAATAAAACAAATAAATAAAAGTGGTATTGTAAAAGGAAAAATAATAGTTTATTGCTGATTCGAAAATAATATCTTTTTTCGATTAATATATTTTCCAATTTTTCTAAAATTATTAGCAAACTCATTGAGTTGTGTTTTGTATACATAGCAATGTAAAGATTTTCAATTTTTTAGCAGTTTACGAAAGGAATAATTATTCTTTTGATTGAAATTTTTTTGTTAATATCTATTTTGACCATTTTCCCCTATTAAGAACAAGCGATTTTAAATGACAACTGTTGTTTCACAAGTGAGGATGAACATTTAGACAAAGGTAAAAACAACAAACAAAATAAATAAATAATAGATTAAAAAACCTGAGAAATACAAGGTATTAAATAAGTAAACATTAAAACAGAAATTAAGTAAACATTTAAAACAACAGTGCCATTTTCTCGTTCTTTTCATTTATTTTTTGTACACAAACGCAAACTTCTGCCACTCACGACAAGACATATATTTATTTTTAAACATCATTATTATAAAAAATAAATAAAACACTCCCGATGACGTCACTGTTTGGGATTATTTCAGACTGCGTGTGGAATTCAAGCGTGCAACACAAGGTTTACTTTAAGAAATACATAAGTATTTAAATGTAGTAAATCAGTTTAAAAGTATTAAAATTTTTCATGACAATTAATCAATACACTCCATAATTTATTTCATTAATAATAAATGACATTCATCACATTACTGTGGAATAATGATAGGCAGTGTATTTATCATCGCAGAAACAGCTGATTTTAAAACATACAGAATTTAGTCAACAATATTAATATATTCAACTTTTGATCAATGCTTTTAAATTCAACAAAATATCTGAAATTTGTTAAATTGAAAAGAAAAATAACAAAGACACAATTTATCTTTAATATTTTAAATTTATAGATACATGATTAGGAACTTTTTTAAAAAGTTTAACAGAGAACAGAATTAATTATGAAAGGGAGGTAAAAGACAATATGATGCAGAAATGTGTTAATATTATACAGTATTAAATAAGATTAACCTTAGCGGCTTGCTGAACACACCATCGTTTTCGATATTAATTTTTTTTTCTCTGAGAAGAAAGTTCTTGTTTTAAAGATAAGCTTTATGCCATTTATATTTATTCAGCTTATTACCATTTGATTAATTCTAAGAAAAGTCAAGTTATGTTAGCTTGTTTTTCTAGAATAATATAAAATTCATAAACTAAATTTTAATTTGGAAATTCTCTTATAATAGCAGATTCTTTATAATCAGGTTTTTCTTATACCTTAGTTAGACTTAATTTTTGCCCGTATTTCATTCTATGTGTTAGATTTGTATTGTATTCCATTACTTGAGAGTTCCAATCTCTTCTTATTACAAACATAGTAAAAAAATCAATATGCGTAGATGTTTTAATCTTGATTAAAATATCAAATCTAGACATAGAGCGGTTTGCTCAACCGAATATTAATGAACTATATAACATTACACTAATCTTTAAATGGAGTCTCAATGAAGGTAATCTTGAAGGATGCTCGGTTATCTCCACGTAAGTTTACTCAGGATCTTTTCCAAATTCAATGTCATTGTGAGACTATTAATAACTCCAAAACCTTCACTAATCTTTTAATAACATCCCTGATAGTTTGTGGTATTATGTAAACTTATCCTATTCTCTTTCATCCTATTTTTAGATCTGTTTAAATAGTAATGAACTTATTTGGATTTGTCATTGTTTCTTCATTGGGGTAGGTTCTCATGTTAAACAATGCCACAAAGAAGCTCTTGAAGTTAGTCAAGAAAGAAACGCGTGAGTAACCGCTATTTAAGGTAATTCATCAACTGTGCAAAAAGTAAGCAATGCAGGATAACTAAATTCATGCCGCGATTCGGATCATTATAAATTCAACCATCTCATCAGATAGATAAATCTAAAAAAATTACAGTATTATACATGTGTTTTATCATCGCGAATTCATTGCTGGTGTTGTTGAATTGTGGGTTGGAGCCCTAGATCCGTCATGTAGAAATAGTGAAGTCTGCTCCACGTTCCTCAAATCAATCCCATGGAAGGAAGCATTATCCTGTTGAAAGTAACCGATGCCATTGGGATAAACCATCAGTATTACAAGATGTACTTCACTTTAAGGTATTCAGATAAGTGAAGTTAAGATATTTTAATTGAAGTGTCCAAAAAATTCCTGAGAAACGTTTATCTAAACTTCATATCTCCTTCGCTAGCTTGAAATGTTAAAGTAATACATTTAGTGCCCATGCTTTCCTTTTGTTTAAAAAAAATGTGCATAATGATGTTACATAAAACAAACGTTATTCATCGGACTGTATATTTCCCCCCCATTTTCTGCTGTAAAATATTTAAATCCCTGAAAAATTTTAAATGTTTTCTCTTGTTCGCATTGACATTTGCGATTTACTGGTGGCAGCGATGATGCCACACTGGCATGTGGATTCTATAGCCTTCACCATGCTTAGTATAAGAAATATTGAGTCAGAGATATTTTGAGATAATCATATGTTAAAATTCCTTGTAATTTGTTTTGCTGCTAATATTATGTTTTCTCCCCCATTCGGGAGATTTTCCGTTCCTCCATATCATTAACCATTCGGTGACAACCATAATCTGCATTTTTAGATCCAGGCTTTTGCCTGTAATTTTCGGACTCATACACTTTTACTACAATTGCTCGGGAACATTTCACTCATATGGTTACACTTGGTACATGCATTCAAGAAATTTTCATTTCACACTCAAAATTCGTCAAATCACGTTTCTCCATACACATTCATAAGCAATTCACCAATGCTACTGTCTCAAGAACTCTGCCTTTTTGTGCTGGCCTAATTTTCCAGCAGCAATATTTTAATGCAATAGCTCATTTGCAAAAAAATTGCCACGTGGTCACAATAAAGTGACTGCTATACAATTACAACGCCTGGAATCAAGTAAAACATTTAAAATAAACCGGTTTTTCAGCACACTCTTATATGCGATTAATGGGTCCAATTTTTTTCACTAACCTTAGAGCGCTAAGATCTTTGATAATTGTTAAAATATGCTTACAGCATATTTAATGTGCTTATATCAATCAAATAAGTAATGGGTGATACAATAATAAAAAGAACAGAAATTTTTTATTTCATTTATATAAATTTTAAAATATTTTTTTCTAAATATTTAAAAATAGTTTTAAATTTTAATGATTTCTTAGACTTAATAAAATTGAATCACATTCTATTCAAATTGCTTTTGAGAATTGCTGATTCATGAAATTATCTTTGAAATAAATTTTATACCTTTCAAAAAATAAATAAAATAAGAAAAATGACTTTTGAGATCGTGATGTTGTGTTATACTATTTTAATCGGAGATAGTTATTTAATTCAGCTAAACATTTACATTAAAAGTTTAATTACATAAAAAAATACCGTTTTATTTCTGAAGAATATTGCATCTTCTTTATTAAAAACAGCTCTCCGAAGAATGAAAGCAAACGATTTTTTACAGAAAGTAAGCAATTTTAAGACGGAAATCGATTCGCTCGCTTTGAATGATTCTGTGATTTTGACAACAATCGATTGATGAATTGTTGAAGTAAAAACATATTAACTTGATGTTTTGACGTAAGAAACAGGAAAAGGAGTAACATTTCAAAAATGCAGTTAAAGTTAATCTCCGGAAGCTATTTCGAAGTCTTGCAGGGAATCGTATAAATAATCGATTAAAAAAAGAGATTTGTTAGTTAATAAATAAAGATTATCCTGGTGTAAAATGAAATACAGTGGACCAAAAAACTGTTCGTACACTTGCAATTTCCTACAAAATAAAATTCTTTCCACTAATAAAAATTAATATATTGGAATTGTACTTTTTAATGATATCTGCAACTTGTTCTTAATGGAATGACATAAACAATTTTTTTTAAAAAACAGTATAAATATTTTTTTAAAAAAATTAATGATCAAAAAGCTAATAAAAAATTACGCCACAAAAGTCTTCATACACTTTACAAAAATCTAAACATAGATTTAAATATTGCATTTCTTTCTTAATTTAGTACTTAGTAGGATATCTTTAGTGTCCACAACAACTTTCAAGAGTCTTGGTATAGATTTTATCAGTTTTTTGTAATTTCTGCATCGATTTTCTACCAAACTTCTATGATTATTGTTTTTACTTCACATTATGTGTTTATATGTCATGTTTTCTTTTTTTTTTAAATCAAAAGCTCACCATTTATATTCTACTGGGCTACATAAAGGGATTGAGGAGGTGTTTCAGAATTTGGGAACAGTTATATAGGAACCAGTGGCACCTATATAATTATATATTATATAGTTACTGAAACAATATGGATTGTAAAAAAGTTTGGTATTATGTGAAAATTACTAACCTAGTAAAGAATCAAGGTGTGATTGATATATAACATAATTTGTTTCGTTTATCATATAATACCAAAAATAGGCTTAATCTCAATTTTAATTTAGTTTATTTTTTCCAACACTTTTTTTCACCAGAAAATATACTACTTCCATATCTTTATTTGCATTTGTATAAATTCACGATTACTTATTTCACCCATTATAATACTTCTTTCGTTCAATATATATATATATATATATATATATATATATATATATATATTATATATATATATATATATATATATATTTCATCTCATTTTTATAAATATTCACCACTATGGTTATAGTATTCTCTTAAAACATCCTGGTTGGAGGGAAAGTTCTGTCGTATTTTAAAGAAAACATTTGAATTCATTTATAAAAATATGTGTTTACTATTAGTGAATTATATACGCTCCGTTATTTGTTACAACTTGTTGCCATCTTTCAGGTAACCTGTGAATTCCTGTTTTGTAGAAGTTCTCGCCCTTGGAGTTAAAATAGTCAGCAACTGCCTTAGAAACACTTTCAAAAGACTTGAATTTTTCCCCTTTAGATAATTTTGCAGAGAACTAACTAAACAGGTAATAATCAGATGGTGCAATGACAGATGAATGCGGTGGTTGAGCACGGACTTCCCATCCTAACGCATTCAGGTTTAGTTGTGTCACTATTGCAGTATGCGGTCGAGCATTATTGGGGTTGAACACTATTTCTTTTCTGGACACTAATGCTGGCCTTTTTCTTTGATAGCTGCATTCAATTTATCCAGATGATTGTAGTACAGATCCGCGTTGATGATTTTTCGCTGTTTCAGTAACTCGTAGTACACTGGACCTTTCCTGTCCCACCACAAACAAAGCAGTAGTTTTCGTTGATGGATACTTGTTTCAGGAAATGTTGATGATTTTCCTGGTTTGCAGTAAAATTTTTTCGCTTAATATTCTTGTAAAAGATCCACTTTTCATCTCCAGTAATCAACTTGTCCAAAAATGGCTCCACAATGGGTTTAATCAGATGTGAGGAACACATTGTTACACGATCAGACAAATTCTTTTCCGTTAATTCATGTGGGACCCAAACAATTTGCTTTAACACAACCCAAGAGATTTAATGTCATTTCCAACAGTTGTATGATGAATGTCAAACTCTTCTGCAATTTCTCGACTTGTTAAATGTGGATTATTTTCCAGCGTTGGATCGCAAAACATCATTATCGATCTTGGATGGTCATCCAGATCGATCACTTACTTGGAGGCTCAGATCCCCGAAATGAAATTTGCTAAACCATCTTTGACAAGTACGAACAATTACAATATCTTTTCCAAATACCGTACATAAATTTTTACATGCAACCGATGCGTTGCTTCCTTTTTGGAATTCATATAAAATGCAGTATCGTAAATGCACTTTATCTACTGACATGTTATTTCACTTTATATATCACAAGTAAATGATGAACGGTAAAAAATGACTCCTTTTATATTATACAGAAGCTAAGAAAACAAAAAAAAAAAAAAAAAAAATCCGAATGACTCACTAGCCAGATGTTTTTTTATTTACAAGAAAAATCACCTGCCTATTTAAAATACGACAGAACTTTCCCTCCAACCCAGTATTTTCATTAGTATATTTCTCCTCAGAATTCTTTTTTATTTAATGGAGCAAAATTTTCTAGAGCAAACTTGATTTTAATATTTAAAATTTTTTCTTGAACACTTGATAGTTTTTTAATATAATAGATGTTTGGATATTATGGTCTTCAAAATTAAATCTTCGTACTTGTTAACACGCATATTGTTTCCTAAGTATAATTGTTGTTGTTGTCGTTTTTTTTCCTGGTATACATTTGAAATACGAGTAGATGAACAGAAACGTACAAAACAAACAGAAGAATATAGACATTTATTACATAGGATGATCCCAACATATAACAGAAGAGGGGTGCGCTGCTTTCTATTCGAAACTGGAATCCATTATAGGCGAAAAAGTTCGACTTCTTTTCCCGAAGAAGATGCAATGATGTCTTACTTGGGATTCGAACCCGAACCCACTCGGCTACAAGCCGAGGATTATATCCCCCATACTGGCTGGATGATCCTATATATATATATAATATCGAAATCATCTAAGATTTTTAGATGAATATATAACAAGGAATAAATTGTGATTTACAAAATTAGGATGGGAATTTAGGAATATTAAAAAAAAAACATTTGGTTGAAAAATATTTCACAGTTACATTTTTATAAACTAAATATTTTTATCTAAATATTTTTTTAAAGTTTGCGAATGACTATAATGTAAAAAAAATTTAATAGTTATTCAAAATTTTTATTCTCAAAGGAAACAAGGCTATATTTTTATATTTATTGCATTCAACGCATGATAGATTTGTTAATGTGACGCTGAAGTAAATATTTGCAAAAATTCCCTAAATTTGTAACAAAATTGATGCCATTGTTATTCGAGCTTTTTCAAGCAAAATGAATGTAGCATTGCATATTTTTGTCTGTTCCAGTAACGTTTATTTTTTACTGAGATTTTTTATTAAAATCAATAAACACAGCTTTTATTAAGTGTTCAGTGGATATATTACATTATTCTTTTATTATCAAATATATAACACTAATACACTTTTTTTCACTTTAAGTTCTTTTAAATTACAGTTTGATGAGAAAAAAGCACGAATTTCTTAAAAATGCTCCTGAAGCAATTTTTTTGCACACGTAAAAGTTTCGTTGTAATTTTACTTTTAATATAATAACTACATAAAATTTTCTCAAAATAAAATTCGATTTAATTTCCTAGAATTTATTTTGTTAAATCACACAGTAACGATAAAAATGTTAAATTACAACCATGGGTAAAAATCAATTACATTTAAGAAAACCAGACAGCAAAATTGATGAAACACTTAAGATGAAGAATATCTAGTAAAATACGAAATTTTGATCTCAATGAGAAACAATAACTATATCAATATAAATATTTTACTTAATGTTATCCAGTTAGGAATATCTAATAAAATAATTGCATGAGCCATTTAATAATTTCCGCTTAATTTGCATAGGTTAAACAAAACTAATACATTCGTTGCCACAGGGGTGCTAATTTTCTCTCGAGAGCAGAAAGTACAAACGATTTTCAAATAGATATTAGAATTAAATAATTTTAATATTTTATACATCACGCATTTATAAAGGAATGAGGGTTAAAAAAAAACAAAATGTTTAAAATATAATCATAATTTAAAAAATTATGAGCATATGAAATAAGAAACATTTCTGTTATAAATATAAAATAATTTTTTTACGTTGTGCATGCTGTTTTCCAAAAAGTACCCTTTGATGTATAAAACATTGCAGAACTATAAAATGTATCATGCTCTTTAAACCCTATTTAAATTTAGTATTATATATCTTTTTTATTTCAAAATATTTAAAAAATATTGAAATTAAAAATAAATGTGTTCATGTATTCTTTTATTTTTTAAAAATTATAAATTATTATTCTATTTATATAAAAATGGCTACTGAGTAATAAGGACACATTTAAATTTATGAATCAACTAATTGCTAGTAATTAGAGCTACTATTTTAGAAAATATCTTGTACAACGTAAAACTTAGTATTTCTTACAGAAATGTTTCTTAGTTTCATATGCTTATATATTTTTAAATTATGATTACATTTTAAACATTTTACATTTTTTTGAATTCCTTTTCCCTTATAAACAATGTGTAATGTATTCGAATTATTTAATTTTAATTTCAAAGAATTATATCTATTTTAAAATTGTTTATACATTCAGCCCTCGAATACAAAGTTAATACCCCTGAGACCTCCTAAGAAAATTTCTAAAGTCAATCGCAAGAAAAGTAACTTATAAAAAAACTTGTACAATTAGAATTAGAATCTACACGATAATTCTTTTTAGTATAAGATGCAATTGTATTTTATTGCTATCTAATGCATGATGTATTTTTCGAAAAATCAGTTCCAACAAATTATTCCTGGAAAGGATTTCGACACAGCTTTGTAATACAGATGCAAAAGTATTACCGAATAAAAGACACAATTCTAAATATTGATAATTTAGAACGCTCTTAAATCTAAACTTTAGTTAAAGCAAATACAATTCTAAGAGATAGTAGCTGCTTAGTGAGAATAAGAACTCGCTAAATTTTACTTTATTTTTAAGTATTTCATTTTATAAAGCATTTTGGTCTGTTTTATCGATTCTATTTCCTTAATGTATCCAACTACGTTCGGAACCGTGATTTTAAAAAGCGCATAAATGGATAATTTTCATGATATTTAGAGTCACTCAGATTAGAATACATGCATAAAATTATTTTAAGGACATTTTGACTAAATAAATTATTTAAATACAATATTTTGGCAAAAAATTGACTTTGAATAATCTTTTTTCAAAATGTTCTTCTTTTGTGAAAAAGGCTTCTATTATAATAATATTTTGCCTAAAATAATATCTATTTCCTAATAAACTATTATTGTAATGAAAGAATACATAATGAAACATACACACACACCAATAATAAAATATATTTTAAATAAGGTTTTTTAAAAAATTCAAGCTTTCAGAAGTCATAAAAATACTTTACACACACCTTCAGGTTTAAATAAAATAGTTCAATATTTATACGAACTTTTTTAACTAGTACAGTTAAGATGAGCGTCTAACATAGTTATACTCCCAAAACTGAAGAATAGTTTTCTTTTTTTTGCATCAATGGTATTCTTAGAATCAACAAAAGGAAAATACCAAAGAAAAACATCCACATTGTGAATCAAAAGATTTTCTTTTTTTCCCCAGATTCTGCTGGAATACTACTGAACCTAGGAACAACAAAAGAGTTATTGTTGAGAAAGATTTATGAGTAATCCAATTGATTTTTCGAACTTTCCTGTTTTGCCTGTATTTGGATAAAAAATTCAGCCAACAGTAAGTATCCCAAGGGATTTATTTCAGAATGATAAAAAATATAGAATTCATACAAGAAATCCGCTGAATTTTAATGCGAAAACTTCTAAAAAGTTAAAAATTTAAATCTGGCATAAAAATATATATACTTTTGTAAAATTCTATTTTTACTATACGAATTCTATTCTTTTGTTTACTCTTAAAAACGATGATGTTTTTTTTTTCAATATAAGAGCAAAGAAACATATTTTACGATTTCATTCAATAAAGGCAATAGTTTACTTTTCCATAAATCGATATCAAAAAGTTTAAGAAGTAATACTTGAAGAATTAAAAAAGGCAAAAGAAAAGAATAAATATAATGGTATAGAAAAGTTCCACACACACACACAATATTGCTTTTTAACTTAATACCAGTGTTTCTCAAACTGTCAATATTGGCGACACAATTTTCAATCATAATTTTTGTCGCCCCCTGCATCTAATTTTTACTCAAAAAAATGTACAAATGTCATTATAAACTGAAAAAATTTTGTAGTCTTTTAAGTCTATATGTTTTAAGCTCTCTTATCATATATTATTTTCCATCAAATCTGGCAAAACGATTATTTAATTAAGATTTATTTCGCATCCATTTCTCAAAATACAAATGTCATTACGTTTGCGTGAGTCTGTTTGGTCAACCTATCGGACGTCTGCGCAAAACATGTAAGAATGCTTTTCCTCGTACAATTCCAGCCAGTTTTGGTCGACTAGATACTACAATAGCTACCGAATCTAGCTTGAATGTACATTTTTTTTTAATTTGCACGTTAATTGTAAATCACGGTAATTAAGTATTTACGGCAGTAGGTTAAAACAAAATCATACATCAGTGTTTCTCAAACTGTGGGGCGCGCCCCCTGGGGGTCGTGATTAACCTACAAGGGGGGCGCGAGCATATCGAAAATAAAAGATTTAAAAAAATTTATTTACTACAATGAAGTAAAACAAAATACTTTCTGATATAATAAAAATATACACATTTACAAGGAAATAATATATATATATTATCTGCGATTTTACATCATCAAAAATAAAAGCTTCTACTTCAAATCTCATTTTTTCGCTATCTTTGATACTATAACCAAATAAAAAACGTTTTATTCGATTTGCTGTAATCCTATGATGAGAGATTTTTTTATTGCGTTTTCTTTTCAAACCGAAAATGCTACTCTTTCAGAGGAACGACAAAACCTGGACCCATAATCAAAAAAAAAATTTAGGAAGATAAAAAGTTCATCACTGTTATATATTATTGCCATCAGCTGTAGGCAGCAGAATGTATTTGCTGCGGTTTGACCTTCGAGCTTACTCGCATGGTTAGTTACGTTCCTGCTCTTATGTATTTGTTTTTTCATTTAGGGAAGTTTGAAGGATTACTAAGCCAAGCATAATGAAAAACGTTTTACATCATTTTCTTAGAATATCAATATTGTAATAAATACACTTTTAATCCGGGAGCGGTCACGTCGAGCACAGAGTGCACGAAATCGGTAATTCTGGCAAAACTGTTTAATTGTTACCAATGGGCCTGACACTATCCTCCTGTTTGACAATCTTAACGTGAACTAAAATATATCTGTCTCATATCTCCCTCTTTTTAGGGAGTGACAGACGTTTTTTTACGATCTTAAGGTACTTGTTTTGTCTGAGTTCTCGGTGTGATAACTTCTTTCCGAAATATTTCCTGTGTCCTTGAAAGTAGGTGAGTATATTTTCTCTTAATTAAATTATTCACTGGAATTACGATTTTTATTGTGTACTATAAAAATAAATATAAAGAAAGGATTGGGGTGACTCAATAACCCCGCTCGACCATTAGTATCGAGTGCGCGCCTGCTCCAGGGTTAAAACATGTTGAAGTCTTTTCGCTTTAAGTATTAAAAATAATACAATTATTCTTCATCAGAAATTTTTTTATTGTTCATTATTCAACATCAATTCTAAATAATAATTCTTTGAGGCTTAAAATTACAGTTCGCTTAAAACTAATTATAATTTGAGCAATCATTTAAAAAAATCATTTTACATTTTTGTAAAGATTGTCGCACACTTGGCATTACTCTCCTTACAATTAAGCGATTATATCAATAATGTTTTATTTTCTTATAAATGAACTTGTGCAAAGAGCGGGTACTTCAGCCGGTATACTTTTAATGTATCAGTTTTACACAAGGTATTTTATAACTAATTTATTAATACTAAATTAAGAGCAAGTTTAATAAGTATAGCGACTTCTCCATGGGTTTGTCTTGCAGAGGAAAGTTTTTCAAAGGAAGGTTTATGATTAGAAATTGACACTCTGAGTACATTTTCTATATTTGGCTGAGATCTATATTTTGTCTTGAAAGCAGCTACCGCATTTTGCAATCTGTTCCAATTTAAAAATTCGAGAAAGAAAAATAAAATATATATTACTTAAAAGTTACATATATAAAATTTAATATACTTATCTTATTAATTTGTACGGTTTATAATCAAGATCATTTTGTAGCTTTAGCGTCAAAGTGCATTATTATTGTATTCAATACATTATTATTGTATTAGGGGGGCGCGATAAAAGTTATGATTGAAAAGTGGGTCGCCAGTATTGAAAGTTTGAGAAGCACTGATCTAGAAGGAAATGAGATTGCGGACACTTTGGCCAAGGCTGGCGCTTACGAGTTACCAGAGCCGTCAGCATCCCTCACCTTTTTGGAGATTAGAACTAAACACCAGAATAAGACCACTTGAAATTACCCCCAGAGCACCATTGGTATCAATGTTCTCGTCCTGGAGGCTCTCTGGCTCACGGTTTTACAAGACAGGATCAAACTCTTCTAACCCGCTTTCGAAGTGGCCATATCAAATCAATGAAAATTTCCGAAGGACGCAAGAGCTTTGGAATGTGCACGAACTGTTCTTCTGAGCCGGCCAAGCCTGCTCACATCCTCGAGTGCCTGGGGCTCACCAAGCAGGACTTAGCAGACGTTACCTTGCTGGTTTTGGACTTTCAGAAAGCGTATGATGTCATGGACCTGGTCTAGCACTGCTGACAACAACATAGTCACATTCCTCATGCCACCCCTCTTGGCATTCACAGCACAGGATTCATTCGTCTGTTGGAGGGTCACAAGCAGGGCACGTTATAATACCATCCTTTGTAGTTGATGCAACTGAACTGTTTGGCTTGGATTTTATAGAGGCCTACAGGAACTTAGTTTGAGTTTTTTTACTCCCTTTTTAGCTTTACGGGCTACTCTTCTCTGTTTAAAGTTTCCTGTTCTGCTTTTCCCTTTGTTCTAACATTTCTTTGATGGGTGTACTTGTAAGAATTCTTGAGCTCCCTTTTTTTGCTTTTTTTTTTTTTTTCCCTCACATTGTGTTGCTTTAGGCAATGGTTTGAAATAAAAAAAAACACTAACAAGCTTCTTTAGTGCATCGTAATCAGCATTTGCCATAAGTTCTGGTTCTTCTGGAGGATTTATATGTTGGGTTTCTACTACCAGGGTCTAAGAATTAGCACTATTATTCTCAGTTTCATCACCAACAGCATCATGGGGCAAGATAACGAGCTCGTCATCTTGCCTCGGACTGCCTGTTTAAAAATATTCGTTTCCATCTCCATGAAGGAAGTTGATTAATTGACATTTATTTGTGGTAATATGTTGTACTATGTTGGTAATATTCATGGTAATATGTTGTTTACACATGCATAAAATTATATCGGTGCAGCTGTAAACAATCAAAGCTTCACAAATAACACAAAATTGCAATTTCAGCTTCTCTATACTATTTTTTTTACGATCGGCCAATAGGAGAGCCAATAGTTTTCGGTTAATCCTTCTACCTAGCGAAAAACGGAAAAATTAAGACATTCGTTATCTTGTTCCACCCTTCATCTTGCCCCGGTCTCCCCTACTACTTTTTCAATTCCCACTATTAGTTCATTCTCGCCCTATATATATATATATATATATTCAAATTTTCAATCGTTAATAAAATACTTTCTATTCATCCACTCAAGATCAAATATATTTTTTAAACTTGTAGTGGATGGCATTTGATGCTAATACAGTTTTTCAAATATTAAGATGACTTGGTACCCCAAAAATTACAGACCTATCGTTTTTTTATTTTCATTTAATCTTATTCTTTGCATTATTATCTTTCGATTGATATATCACTTGTGCACGTCGGAAAGTTAGAAAAGTTGAATAAAACTTCATTTGAAAACAAATTAGGCAATTCAGCCACGCTCCCTTTTTAGAAAAAAAAATCTATTTTATAAAGAGAAATAATAACATTAAAAAAGAATGTGCAATACATAAAGCAGAATATTTCCGAGGCAATACATACACTCATTTTTTTCTTTGTAAAATGTGTGCATGTAAATTTTTTAAATTAAAGCATTTTATATTAATAATTTTATATAATTTCATTTTTATTCCTGATATATTTTTCATACAAAATGTAATAATTCAATATTATAAGAAGAAAAACAGCTAAAATTTCTGTCGTGACAGGCTAAGGGGTTGTAGGTCCGCCTCTAAAAGTACTATATCTCTGGGACAAGTATCTTTTAGGCCAGTGATGATCCGAGCAGCGCTGAGCTGGACCTTTTCGAGTTTCTGAAGATTTGTAACGGAGGCGCTACAGTAAACTGGAACGCCATACTCCAAGATGGGCCTGATAATAGAGATATACGTGTTTCTCATAGTGCCAGCATCTGCTCCTCAATCACATCCAGAGATATATCTCAAGATGTTACACCGTTTTCTTGCCTTAAATTCAATATTGTCAATATGTTTGTTTCCCAGAATTTCAGGGTCCAAAATGAAACCCAAATATTTTGGATGTTTATCGATGGTCAGTGGTTGATTATACAGAAAGATATTAGGTTGGAAATTATAAAGTTTTCTATTGTTTGTAAAGAAGCTAACCACAGACTTGGTATGGTTAAAAGTCAGTTTGTGGTCTAGAGCGAAATTCCGAATGTTCTTAAGGACAAGATTAATGGCTCTCTCCAGTTTCGTCAAGTCAGAATCGGACTTCCAAAGAACAATATCATCCGCGAATGCGCTGACCTCACATTTCCTCTTGATAACACTCTCAATGCCTGATAAGTAGAGCGAGAACAAAGTTGGGGTTAGCCAAGAAACCCTGAGGCACTCCTTGAAAGGATGAAAAATTCCTGGAGAGGGAATTATTAAACTTCTTTCTGATAAGTCTGTTTCTCAAGAAATCGCAAATCCAGGGTAGGGCTTTTCCTCCAATACCAAAATTTTTAAACAGTTTGATAACAAGAAGATTATTCCAGACTCTGTCAAAAAAAGCTTTGGATAAGTCCAGAAAAACCGCCACAATGTGATTAGTAGGTTTCCTATTGTGAGCATCTCAAATACTTTGACAGAAGTAGAGAAGCTGATTTGTAGTACAATGTCCCTCTCTGAAATCGTACTGTTCTTCCGGGAGAAGATTGTGAGAATGCAGGGGAAAAAAGTGAGTTTTCTGAAAACCATTTTCTCCATTATTTTGCAAGCAATACTGGTTAAGGTGATGGGTCGAAAACTCTCAGGGGTACCATCAGTTTTGCCAC
Organism: Trichonephila clavipes; assembly: GCA_019973935.1. Taxonomy (NCBI): domain Eukaryota; kingdom Metazoa; phylum Arthropoda; class Arachnida; order Araneae; family Nephilidae; genus Trichonephila; species Trichonephila clavipes. The sequence continues at coordinate 1,044,100 of BMAU01021331.1, read as the reverse complement.
ATTTCTTAATAGGAATGACGGTCGCTCTCCTCCAGTCCCGAGGAAGCTGCCCCTTGTTCCAGGAATAATTGATGATGTCCAAAAATCTCTACCTTCCGCTCAGGCCAGGATGGTCAATTATTTGACCGTGAATACCATCGGGACCAGGAGATTTATTTAGACAAGAATCACCGATCGCAGCCTCGAGTTCATTCATTCTGAAATCCCTACTGAACATGGAGGTTCCTCTATGGGTATCACTGCGGCAGCCATGGACAAGACGACTAGTCCTAATTTTGATGTTTCTTTCTTCGACTGAGAAGTTCAGTCTACTGATCTTCTGATAGTGCAAACCTAATAGATCGGCAGATTTCTCGTCATTTACAGCTAGATTTCCGTCTTCACTCAGAATTGTATTACATTGTGTTCTGCTTGTGGTTGCTCATTGCTAATGTTTTTGAGAAGTTTCCACAGTTTTCCATTAGATGTTCTTGAGTCAAGACCGGAGCATAGATCATTCCATTTATCCCGTTTAATTTGTGCAGAGTCTTTTTATTTTTGCATTAATTTTGTTTAATTCCATTATTACATGATTGCTTCTACTAGTGTCCCTATTTTCAAAGATTATTTTTCTTTCTTCCAGCAGAGGCTGCAGAAGAGGGGATTTACTAGATAAGTAGGGTTTCCTATTCTTTAATTTATCTCTTTTAATGTATCTCTTTGCTGTTCTTAAGATCATTTCTTTAAGAAAGCACCAGTTGAAATCTACACTATCCATGAAAGGTATGCTCTTAATTCCGTTATCAACAGCCCCTGCGAAGGATTGCTAGTACGATTTCTTAAAAACGCATTCTTTATTATTACTTGTGGGCACTAGTTGCCTCTTTTTTAGTTCAAGTAAAATAGGAAGGTGGTCCCTCCCCAAGTTTTTCAGAAGAGTCCATTTACAACAGGGCCCAAGATCAGAACTGGTGATTGAAATATCTAGAGCTTCTTTCGTATTATAACTATATGAAAAATGGGTAGCCGTGCCATCATTGAGAATAGAAAAGCACTTGTCATCAATAATGTCAAGTAATTCATTTCCTCTCAGGTTTGCTGTTGAACAGCCCCAAATAGGGTGTTGAGCATTTAAATCACCTAGGCAGATAGTACCCAAAGTGAATAAATCTTGAAGATCAGTTGGTAGGCTTTTGAGATCAGGGGGATGGTACATGTTAAAGATATTGAGAGGGTTTCCTCTCCATAGGATCCTAATGCCCTGGATCTCGAGATTAGATCCGACAGTTATTTTTCTGTTGATATTTACACACTGATTGTTGATGTTCTTTATAAGAAATGCAAGACCTCCTCCACACCTATTCTGTCTATCAAACCTAAAGATATTGTATCCCTTGATCTTGAGGGAAGTGAATGTCTTCAGCTTAGTCTCCTGTAGAGCAATAGTTTGAGCACCTTCTGTTAGTACGAGATCAAGTACTTGGTCAAGTTTAATTCTTGATGCACTTGTTGAAATTCCATTAATGTTGAATTGTATGATCTTTAGAGAATTTGGAGACCGTAGATTATTTATCGAACCTGGCCCTCTTCCTAAACCAGGAACGTGGTCTTTTTTTGACTGCGCGACGACCAATGCAGCATTATTGATAGAAGGTGTACTGTTTATGGATGGGGAAAAGTTGCAACCTCTGTTAGTCACAGGACTAGAGCACCTAAAAGTAGGTAGAGGACCGCAATAACTTTAGGTGGTATCCCATTTAGTCTGACTCTACCCTACGAAGACCTGTCCGGCATGGGAGACCCTACTGGTAGTTAGACTACCGCTGGCATAGCTCCCAGGGCTGTCAGCTTGTCATTGTTAGCTGCACAACTAAACACTTTAACATTACGTTACAATCCATTATGCTTAGTTTGATACTTTGTAAGATGTAAAAATACAGTTATCATTTGTTAAACCATGTAATATATTCAAAAGATAAAATCTGTTCAATTTTTCTCAGTGCTGTCATCTTGCCCCAGTACTGGGGCAAGATGACAACTTGTTTAGGTTCTGAAAAAATAAAATTATCTTTTGTTTTTTTTTACTTGAAAAATTAAATGGCAATGTATTTTATACTACAAAGGACTACTCTAACACTTCATGTAAAAATAATTTTTTTATCCTTAAAAATAAATTAATAAACAACAAAATCTGTTAACATTGTCATCTTGCCCCGATCTCACCTACTATAAAATACAAATACATTATTTTCATTTAATTCTTGTATTATTTATTATTATTATGGTATGTAATGAGATGTAATTTCTATGTCGATTCTTTTTAGAAGAAAGGAAAACTTTTTCCTACCCCTTATACATATATATACATATACAAGCACGCACCCAAACATATGTGGCCACGGTAGCTTAGTAATGGTCAAGAACTCATGTGTGGTTCAAGTCACGGTGACACTGAAGGCACGCTGTATAGAGAGGATGGTGCACATTTAACCTGTCAAGGCTCAAAATCCTCTAATTGGTGTGATATAGTAGTTTAGAGAGAGGAGTGCCAGCCCAGGTATCGTCCTCATCACTTAACTGGTTCAAAATTACCTGTTACGTTTCCAATAGCCCTCACGCTGTTTTATAGTGAAAAATTAATAAACGTATATACAGAGAAAACTTTTATATAAGATGTTCCAACAATAACGATAAATTTTTATAAAAACACGAATGTATCAATTTCTTTTACAGGCATTTGAAGAGATGCTCTCCTTAAAAGAAAGAATAGCCATCGTTTCTTCGAAACTGGGTGGAAAAGCATATAAAGAGGTCTGTCAGCTATACCAACGAAAATACGGAAAACTGCCACCAACAAGGAGGTACCAGGTTACTTATGAACAAATTCAGACTAACCAGTAGCGGGTGGCTAAAAAGCGTCCTGATGATTCCGTCAAGAGAATTTACCTGAGTTTTTTCCCAAGTAGCTTGATGGAGGATTCAATCTGGGTACCTTCCAATCCGAAAATGAGTATCTTAGACACTATGCCAAAACGATCTTCTTCGCGTGGAAGCTATTACTGGTTTATATCCATATCACACCACCACATTACCCCCCATGCCAGTGATTCGGTGAATAGGTGAACCAACGATACCAAATTCGTGACGAGCGTGTGAGTACTTGGATCATTCGTGCGTGACGACTTGTGGGCTGCATCATTCATGCGTGACGGCTTTGCAGGTTGCGTCGTCGTGCGTGACGGCTTAATTGCGTCCTGTGTCTGACAGCTTGGTTCCTTTGGTGGCGGCTAGATGGCGCCACGACTGATGCTGTTCTCTTTGCACGACCAGGGTCACCAATAAATGAGGAATCGAACTGGACACCTTCCAATTATAAAACGAGTATCTTAGCCCCCACGCCGAAACGATCGTCTTTGTGTGGAGGCTATTACTGGTTTATATCGATATCACACAGCCATAAGCTTAATATAGACCCTTGTTGGTGGATGTTTTCCAAATGTCAGCTGACGCACCACTCCATATGTTTTACCACCCAGTTTTCAGGAAACGATGACTATTTTTTCTTCCGAGGAGAACATTTCTTCAAACATCTGTGAAAGAAATAAATACTTTAGTGTTTTCGGGGAAATGGATCGTTATTTTTGGAGCACCCTGCATATAAGCATCAATTTTTAAAATTTTATACAGTGTCCCGAAACTCAGCATCAAGCAAGCACAGGATGAAAGGGAGCGTCACTTTAGTTCTGGAAATTTTTTTAAAAATATTCTATATCTTTTTGCTAGCATGCTTTTGAAAATGGGGGGAAAATTTACACCTTTCATTTCACCATTAAATGTTGTGACCATATATTTTACAATGATTTTTGAACCGCCATCTCACATAGTCATGCTAACAATCACAGTTACAAATTAAGCAAAAAACATTGCTGGTGTAGTTAAAATTAACGTGGTTTGAGAAACATAAGACATAATGTTTAAGTAGTACAAAAAAATGTCAAAAGCCTTATAAAGAGGCTATGACAAACTTCAAACTGCAAACAGGCCATGATTGTACGGCATATCATCTGAATAAATTAAGCATTTTTCTATATAGCACCTGCCAAATTTGTAATTCGGGCATAGTGAATGTAGAGCATCTTATATGTTCCGAACTAGATAAAGAGTTTCAAAAAGATGGTGAGATAAGTAAACTATACTGGAATGCCAGAACATTTATGAACTCTTCATAAAGATTACACACACACACAACACACACACACACACACACACACACACACACACACACACACACACACACACACACACACACACACACACACACACACACACACACACACACACACACACACATATATATATATATATATATATATTTATATATATATATATATATTTATATATATATATATATATATATATATATATATATATATATATATATATCTTGTTCAAATTTTCAATCGTCAATAAAATATACTTTTTATTCATCCGTTCAAGTTCAAATACATTTTTTAAAACTTTTAGTGGATGACACTTGATATTGATACAGTTTTTTCAAATACTAATTCATTAATTAAATTTAATTAATTAGTTATAGCAGTGCTTCTCAAAGTTTCAATACTTGCGACCCAATATAGAATCACGATTTTCAACGCGCCCCCCATACAATAACGATGTATTGAATTCGATAATACGATACTTTGACGCTAAAGCTACAATACGACTTTAACCTCTTCGCCATCGACGTATATAAACGTCTCGCTCAGCCAATGTGTAAATTGCCCCGGACGTATATATACGCATATCTGAAATATGTTCATTACTATCCATAAAATTATTCCGAAGACTTTGGAATGCAATAAAATGACTTTAACACTGTTTGAGAAGGATTTACCTATTTCAGAGGATTTTCTCCCCCCTTTCTCCCTCCCCCCAAATACACATATGTGCAATAGTGGCATTGGGGCGTAAATCGCATAACTTTTAATGAGCAGTTATGGGATTAATTATAAGCCGTACGTGATCCGGATAAGTGATAATTTTTGCATATAATTTTATATATAACCAACTGGTGTGGTCACTGGTAATTATTAAACTTGTTCTTAGCTTAGTATTGTTAAGATCATTATAAAGCACATAGTGTAGTGCTGATACATTTATAAGTGTATTTTATCAGTGTGAATGTACTTTTTTATTATTATGACAGAATGTATTTTGTTTGTTTTACTTTCAAAAAATTAATAATTTTTGAAATAATTTTTTTGTTTTTGACTTTTCAATATGCTCGCGCCCCCCTTCAAGGGTTATCACGCCCATCTAGGGGGGCGCGCCCCACAGTTTGAGAAGCGCTGAATTATAGTTTAAGATATATATATTCAGTCGATATTATTCCTCTACATAGCAGCATTATTGGATAAAACAGCTTTTGTTAAATCTGTGATGTAGATTTAACTTAACCTAAATAATTATACGCTTCTTGAACGTCAGCATTCCTCTTTTACACTGGTTTTAAGAAAAATCCTAACCTATTATATTCAGCTTTTACTAAAAAATGTAATTACAAATTTAATGTGGTAAAAAAGTTTTTAATGTTAATTTAAAAGATGTTTTGCCGCTTAATATTGTGGTTTTGTCATATGTATAGACATATATATTAATTGTAATTATTTAATAAAAAGTAACTAAAATAAAAATTTTCTTTGTTGACCTAAGTAGGAATTGATTTAATTTTTTTTATATTACTTGTTTATTATTTATCATTGTTCTTGTGTGATACGTGAGCTGTTTTGTTATTTGGATTGATTTTTTTAATAAATTTATATTTAACGACAACAACAATGTTACCAAAGAAAAAAAGGTTTGATGTTCTTATTTAATGTGACAACATGATAAATTCATTCATGATTTCGTGGTATTCCTTCATAAAACACATTAATTTTTTCTTTTAAGAACTTTTACCTTTTCTGAAAATTTAAACTTATTTTATTAAAGATGAAAATAATGGAATGAGTAAAATGTTTACACTCATCCTTTGTGAAAACTATTCATTTCACTCAAATCTGTTGAAAGAAAAAAGTATTAAATGCTTCAAACTTTTTTTTCTTTCTATTAATCCTGTATTCAACGTAACAAAGCATTCACTCTCTCGATCTCACACATATCTTTTATTTGAATAATAATTTATGGAATGACCAAAAAATAATTTACATCGTTAATGATTTTATTCCTTTGTGTGTGAAATAAATATTTTTTCATGGCATCATTATCTCAGGTTTTGGTTTTTTTTCAAAGAAGCAGCTTGGAATTAATCGAGGTATTTTTAAAATGAAATGAAGAGAAAATAATTTTCTTCAAAAACGTGTTTGATTTTCTCATTATTCTAATACCTTCATTAATTTAAGTTTTTTCATCCATTTTTTATGAACACAATTCATTTTATTTTCATTGTAAAAAAAGTTGGGGTTTATTAAAGGGATTATATATTTTATTTATAATCTCCTTTTATTTAATTAAAAGGGAAGATTTTTTTAAAAGCATTTGATTAAAAAATAGCAATTTCTGTAATTCCAATTCCCGTGTTACAGAATTTCTGAATTTTCAAAGATATTAGATCAAAAAATCTAGGCACTTTAGTTTCTTATTTTATTTGTTGTTGAAAAATACAAGTAGATTTATTTTCTTACTTAATAATTAACACTTTTTTATTATTAAAATTATTTATTTAAGAAGATTATCCTGATTTCTCGATTATTTAGATAAATTTAAATAACTTATTCAGTTTTTTGGTACATAAAAGAATTATTTTTTTTAAAAAAATTTAATAACATTTTCTTAAGGGGAGGTTTTTTTTTTAATAAAAAAATTTGAAATCAAAAGAAAATTAGCATTATTTTTCAATAATTTTAAATACATTTCAGTGGGAAGATATTTTTAAAATAAATTTTGTTTCTCAAGTTCACCTTATTATAATAAGAATATCAAGCAACATAGTGTTGTGTGAGTACCTCCTTTATATCTCCATAGAGTATTTTTCTGAGCTGTGTCTGATCAGGTAAATACATGTATATAATGTGTTCATCAATTTCTATTTTCATGTGATAAATGCTTTATGCCCTCATAAAGTATGTACCTTTCCTTTGTTTAAGGATATTTGGGCAGTTTATTTATTTATTATTTTTTTGTTTCCCAAGCTGCACAATACATACAAAGTGCAATACAATATTTTCTGAGGAAAGAATAATACTTATTCTTTTTCAATTCCTACTATTATAGCTCACTCTCTCTATATATTTATTTATCTTGTTCAAATTTTCAGTCGTTAATAAAATACATTCTATTCATCCACTCAAGTTCAAATAATTTTTTTTAACTTGTAGTGGATGACATTTGATGTTAATACACAGTTTTTTCAAATATTAATTCATTAATTTAATTTAATTTAATTAATTTCTGGTTTTTGATGCCAACTTAGATTTGTTTCTATTGTTGCAACAATGTAACTGTTAAAACAAAGACAAAAGTTGGCATTGAAAACCTGTTTTTCAGCCAAACTAGCCAAATCGGGCGTGCATTGTTACAACAATGCAGACAAATCATGCTCTTTTTTCAATTCCTACTATTAGTTCACTCTCCCCCCTATATATATATATATATAATTCAAATTTTCAATTAATAAAATACTTTTTATTCATCCATTCAAAGTAGAAATTGACCTAAATATTTTTTAATTACTTGTTTAATCCCAATCTCAATAACCCGGCATTTTCACAAACTCGGCCAACCTTCGGTTCTCATTAGGCCGAGTTTTTGGAGCTTTACTGTAGTATATATTAAGCATTATATAGTGTGTCCGAAAAGGGATTATACCTTTTTTTTAATTTTTTTCTTAAGTTTCTCTGAGGTACTATTGGAATATTTTATTATACCAGAAGTTAGGTAATACATCAAAGTTTTTTTTTTATACAAAAGTTATCCCTTACAAAAATTCAGTATGGGTGCCCTTCGTGATATGGCAGATATCTAGGCAATACTCCATTTCCGTCCATACTTGCACCAACCCGTCTCTTGTAACGACAGAAAAAGTGTGTACCGTTTTTCTTTAGTTTTTCTAAGTACCTAGTGTGTAGAAATTGGTGAAAATTAGCCTGAAAGCTACTAGATATTCCAAGGAGGATTGCCAAACTCTATCAACTGCTTCCTCCGAACGCGGTCGCCTGGTGCTTTTGCCTTTGCAAAGGCAATCTGTCTCCATTAGTTGTGCATGCCAACGTTTAATTAAGTTCTTGTCCGGTGGATCGATCCCAAATTGTCACCGAAAGTAGTGTTGAACTGTGATCACAAACATTGTTTTTGCGTATTTTACAGCACAAAATGCCTTATGGGGTTTGGTGGGTGCCATGTTGATAATTTTGTGCACACAGAAAACGCGGATATTTCAAAACTTGGAGTATCTAGTAGCTTTCAGGCCAATTTTCACCACTCTCTACATACTGGGTACTTAGAAAAAAATAAAGAAAAAGGGTAATTCTTTTTTTGCCGTTACAAGAGACATGTTGGCGAGAGTATGGACGGAAATGGAGTATCATCTAGATATCTGTCGTGTGACGGAGGGCGCCCATGTTGAAGCTTTGTAAGGTTCATCTTTGGTACAAAAAGAAACTTTCATGTATTACCTAACACTTTTGGTACAATAAAACATTCTAATAGTACCTCAGAGAAACTAGAAGAAAAATTTTTTAAAATGTACAATCTTTTTCGGAAACCCTGTATTATAATAAATAATCCATGAGTTATAGTTAATCACAGCTACCTGATACCTATAAAAAGTCTCGGAAAATCTCTTTCTGCTTATTACCGTATTTATTCGAATCCAAGTCGGCCTTATTTTCCAATGTTAACGCTATTGAAAATAAGATGCAATCGAATGCGGAAAACTTCTTTGAATGGGAGGAATTTAACATGATATTGGCGGTTCGAGAAAGTACAGGTTCGCTTACGAATTTAAAAGTTTTAATACTTGTAAAATAAATTAATTATTCACTTCTTCTTAGTTGTCATTAAAATCTGTTTTTAATTTCGTAAATGTTGGATATCAATAAATCTTTCTCACGAGTTTTTCTAAAAATTTTTTACAAAAATAATTAGAATTTGGGAGGTGTCTTAGAAGGGTTGGTGGCTTAAATTCGAATAAATACGGTATATGCATTTACATAGCATATTTTATTTTAAAATTATGGTATTAACAATTCAACCGATATCATATCTGTGCAGGGGGGGGGATTTGCCTCTAATATAAATATGCAGTATTGTTTAAACATACATAATCACGGTTAAGCTTTCAAGTACTAATACATTTCGCATATTTCGAACGCAAATATATTTTTAAAAAATCTGTAATTCATTTCTCGTGATGAATTCAAACATTATAATATGTCTTTGGGTAATATAGGTTTCGAAGGAGAAATAATGCCTTAGAACTTTTGTTTTTCAAATATTTGCGATTAATTTTTAGTAAACATAATTCAAAAAAAGAATCCCTGAGCTCCAGATTAATTAGCAAATTAATGTAAAATTAATAAATTATCTAAGGTTTTAATTAATAGAGTAATACAGGCAGATAATTTGATGGAAATATTAATACTCTTGCACAAAGAAACCTTTATTTTGATTTTTAATATTTGGAGTTCTTTATTTATTCACACGAAATTGTGATAATAACAGATGCGTTTTTAATTCATTAACTAAATTTTATATATATATTTTTTTCCTTTCTCTTTTCAGAATGATCTTCATACTTTCTAGGAATTTACTTTTTTGCAATTTTGTTTATTTGTCGACAGGAGTTTTTTTTAAAGAAAAAGTTAAAATAAACCAAGTCTGGGTTTGCGTTCCAATTATAGATTGACGTACGATGCGTGTTCAGGAACTAAATACCGCTTCGGAAAAACTTGCATAAAAAAGTTTCTTTCAAAACCAAATTTATTTTTATACACTCAGGAACATTGAAAATAGCTACCCAAGAAGAAAGCATCGGATTGAAATGAAATTTAATACACATAATGACCCAGATGAGAGATCCACTTGATCTCAAAAACAAGACAATTAAACGAATACAGGATGAGCAACGGCACAAATACTGGGCGACTTCAATAGCGCGTTGGACCACCTCCAGCTGTAATACATGCCGCCACACGGTCCGGCATTGAGTTGATTAGACACTTTATGTTGTCCTGAGGCAGATGGGCCCACAAATCTTGAACAGCCAACTCTAAATCATGTTCAGAGTGACACGATGACATCTGCCGTTTTAACTGATCCCACACGTGCTCTACAGGGGACAAATCGGGGAAGAGGGCCGGCCATGGAAGAGTCAGAAAATGACGTAGGAAGTCTTGAGCAACTCTTGTTGTATGTGGACGAGCATTATCTTGCTGGAAAATTGCCCCTGGGAGACCATTTAGGAAAGGTTCTACATGGGGTCGAAGAATATCATCAACGTAACGTTGGCCCGTTAAGGTTCCGCGCATCACAATTAAAGTGTACCGGCTATCATAGGCTATGGCCTCCCCAGACCATTACACCAGCTGTGCGGGCAGCGTGACGTAGAACAGTGTGGGGGAATTGTACCGCTTCCCAGGGTGCCTCCACACCCGTACACGGTTATCATCTGTCCCCAAAACAAACCGGGATTCATCACTAAACGCAACCTTTTGCCAATCTGTGACATTCCATATTGATCTGGTTTGACACCACTGTAGACGCAGTTGCCAATGTTCTGGTGTTAAAGGGAGTACACGGAAAGGGCGTTTGGATTTAAGATTTGCTTCTGCAAGGTGTCTGGAAATTGTTTGTGGAACAATTGCTACGCCTACGTCTGCTCGTATCGTTGAACGAGTCACTGTGGGGTCCACAAGTGCTAGCCTCACGATCCTTCGATCCTCTCTCCTGGTGGTCTTCCTGGTCGCTCCAGACCCAGTTTTCCGCGCGTGGGTACCTTCTCGTGTCCACTGCTCCCAACAATTTCTAACGGCACATTCCGAACGATCCACCAGGCCAGCAACACGGCGCGTTGACCAGCCTGCAGTTTTCATCCCGATGATCAGGCCCCTCTCAAACTCGCTTAACTGCGAGAAATGTTTTCTAGCACGTTTACCTGGCATGTTTCGCTTACGAAAGTCTTCCTACAATCGGCGGGTAATCATCCCGTTTATGAATCTTCGAATTTGCGCTGTCTTATATAGTACCCTCTTCCTGATTGTAGCGCCACCTCGGCGTGTATGAGCATGCGTATAGGCACAAAACTTGGATCATTTGCATATCACATTACGCTGTACTTATTTGCTAAGTTTCGCGATTGTACTTAGCTTCCTTCTTGGGTCGCTATTTTCAATGTTCCTGAGTGTATAATTAAAAATTTCGGAAACTATGTTTGTGCATTGTTATCACCATTTTTCAGGCACCATTTTTAAAACTGGGTAACCAACACTTGTTCATACCCTCTCTAAAGAAAGATGCCACCAATCAACAAGTTTTGAAATTTTTGTGGAAACTCATTACAAAGCAATCTTATTGTATTGTAAACCATCTTTTTTCACGAATATTCTCATTTACTTTTTAACTAAACCATCATTAACAAATTATATTTTACTTTTTAACCAAAACATCTCATTAACCTTTTTAACCAAACCATCACTCACTCCATGCCTCTTCATGAACATTTCTTCTATCTTTATTGAATTATTGTGAACCCCCATTCTCACTATTTGATACCTCACATCATGTTCAACATAAATCTCTACAAGATGGTGAATTTCAATTGGCTTAAAATTCCTTGCGTTCAAGAAAAACGACCGGATTGCAGAACGCATTTCACGGTCGGTGAGATCGGTAATTGTCTCAAACATTTAATTTATCATTAACACGTGTAAAAGCATCAAATCCTGCTATAATAATGTCACTGTACTGACAATCAACCAGAGATACGTGTGCACAAATATTGAACTGAAAAATTACCGCTGTGGTTGTGGTAGAACGAGGCGGTACTTAGTTTCGGGACACGCCTCGTATGAAGGGAAAATGTACTGGTCTGGTGAGTACAAATCAAGTCAAGCTAAGCAATTTCCTCTCTCTCTCTCCCTCACAAAATTCCGTATTTCTTATCTTTTTATTCTCAAAACATTTTTGCAATTTCACGGAGAACAGTAGGCATGGAAGCGAAATGTTTTGTGATCTTTGCTTTCGTTTCATGTTCATAGACATTAAAATGGAAATAAAACTGCCTTGATAATTTGAGTCACGAGTTAGAAGTTTTGGACGCTTAGAGGGAATGGTTTAGCGTAGTAAATCAGCTAGAGTATAATAGTAATAAGAATTGCTCTAAAATTTTCTTATCAAAACCGTTACATCCACGGGAAGTTTAGGCCAAACTTAATACTTGTATTAGTAAACAGTTTAAGAAGAGCTTGTTTCTGAGTTACTACTGCGCTAATTGAACAATATTTGTAAAGAATTTGAGTTCGTTTTTGTGTGATGGACAACCGAAGGAAAATATATATTTAAAAATCAATAACTACTATTTAATTCGATTTAAAATGTATTATGGTTGAAATCAGCTAATGGGGCTAAGAGTTAGTTTAAATTAATAATAACATTACATTTTACTTTTCGTGAGTAAATGAAGTCAGACAGACGTACTGGTTTAGCAGATTCGTATAGCTCTGGACAAATATGATAAAACAACGAGTCTTATACCAAAATACACTGATATTCCGCAAAGTATCTTTGTACATATACAAGGCCTGTTCAAAACCTTGTCAATGTATCTGATCTTGAATTTTCCCGCACACAGTAGAGATTCTAAGCCTTCACCACTGTGTTCAGAGGAAGGTGACAGCTTAATGCGCACGCTTGAAGTTTTCCCATCGTTCCTCTGTACCAGTCATTTCGAGCAAGCAGTCGAGTGAGGTGCTGTTATATATATTCGTTGGATTTTTATTCTTCTAAAGATGACTGAACAACTCAAGAAATTCTAGTGCATCACATTTTGTCAAAATCAACAATCAAAAGATTCAGCAATTGTTTGGAGACGATGCTGTGGGGAGAGGGGGTCACACAAATTAAGGAATGGTTTAACCGATTCAAAATTGGCCTCACCTCGGTAGAGAGTGACCAGCGTTCTGGAAGGCTACCATCCACTTAAAATGCAGCTATTGTGGTAAAAGTGGAATTACTGATAGTAAAGCATCGTTGTTTGACCGTACAAAAAACTTCTGAACCAGTTGAGACCACTACAAGTCCTTCACATGCAATTCTGTGTTTTCATAGACAAAACGGCTGCGATGGAATAGAAAGAACTCCGTCTTTTTTTTTTTGCAATTGCACGGAATTTTCTGAAATCTATCAGTACTGAACCTGGCTGCTTACTACTTCTTGTAATTCTCGAAAATGAAAGTGTCAATGAATGTGTGTGTATCTCGTTTTAAATCTAAAGATGATATAATGTGGAACGCGACGTTTGGAGTTGAACACCATTCCAAAAGAAGCCTTCCAGATGTGTGTTCGGCAGTGAAAGGAATGATGAGCTAAATGTGTGAAAGCGCAATGAATTTGCATTTGATTAGCATCCCAATAGCGCAGTGCTGCTCAAACTCACGATGCAACATTCAATCATAAGTTTCATTGCGCCCCCCACCATACAATAACAATGTATTGAATTCTATTATACTATAGTTTGACACTAAAGCTACAATACGACTTTAGCCTCTTAAGTGCCACCGGCGTATATAAACGTCTCGCTCAGCCAAAGCATTAATTTTCTGGACGTATATATACGTCTTTCTGAAGTGTGATCTTTTCTGTGTATTACTGTTCATTATACACTGCTGGACAATTGCTAAGGACGGATAACACTATCATCCATAGCAACCACAAAATGAAAGGAAGCAAAATGTGGAAAATTAGAATAAGCGCGGGTTATAAATAAGAAGAAGTATGAGTATGCAAATTTTTTTTCCACGTCTGTTCATCACGTGATAGCGTTCATAAGAGCTTTAAAGGTTTTGACGCGTGTGGATAGTTGTTGTTTCAAGTCAAAGTTTTACAGGAAAGATTTAATAGACGAACTTAAAATTTTTAGCATGTCTTCCCGACATCACATAGATGATTTTATGCGTGGCCGAATTATTGGAAAGATCGAAGAAAGGCGAAAAATAACAGATGTTGCCAGGGAGTTCGACATCGCTCACAGTGTTGTTTCACGGCTGTGGAAGTCATTTAAAACTACTAGAATGTGTAGTAGACGGCACGGGGGACGTCGTGTTAGAAGTACGACGCCTGCAGAAGACAGATATATCGTCCTATCAGCAAAAAGGAACAGGCGCACCACAGCTCAGCAGGTGGCAAATCAGTTTCTTGCTGCCTCAGGAAAGCAGATCTCCCGAAAAACTGTTGCCAGACGTTTGAGGGGAGGAGGACTATACGCACGCAGACCTGTTGTGTGTGTCCCATTGACCAGACAGCACCGTACTGCCCATTTGCAATGGTGTCGTGAGCATCAAAATTGGACTGAACAGGACTGGGCATGCGTACTCTTCTCAGACGATAGTAGGTTCAGTCTGTCATCGGATTGTAGACGCCAACTGATCTGGCGCGAGAGTGGTACTGTTTATCGTCCAGAAAATATCCAGGAAAAGGACCGATATCCGACATGCAGTATCATGGTGTGGGCCGGCATCATGATCAATGGCCGCACGCGCCTACATGTGGTTGCGAATGGGACTATATCGGGCCAACGATACATTGATGAAGTTCTACTTCCTCATGTTCGTCTTTTCCGTGGTGCTGTCGGTGATAAATTTGTTTTTATGGACGACAACGCAACATGTCATCGAACACTCGCTGTTCAGGATTGTCTAGACAGCGAGGGTATTCAACGTCTCGTATGGCCAACGCGTTCTCCAGATATAAACCCCATTGAAAATGTGTGGGATGCTTTGGGGAGGCAAGTTGCTGGTCGAAACTATCCTCCGACAAACAAGAACACCCTCATCCGTGCACTCACAGAGGAATGGGATAAATTGCCTCAACAGCTGCTGGATAATGTTGTGCAAAGTATGGTACGACGTGTGGAATGTTGCATCACACTCCACGGTGGACATATCCCGTACTGATACCTTTCTTTAAGGTGCCTGCTGAGTTTTAGATGCATTGTTCCATTTCTCCGTACGCAGATCAAAAGAACATTTTTTTTCTTTTAGATGTTTCACAGCTTTTGTACTTTCCAAAACAATAAATATTCTTTATTCTAATGTCTGAACAGTGTGGCAACTATATTTTATCCTACTAGGCCTCATGTCTCGCTTAATGTTATGCTACATAGCAATTTGTGATCCGTCCTTAGCAATTGTCCAGCAGTGTATTATTCCGAAGGCTTTGGAATGCAATAAAAGGACTTTGAGAGTGTTTGCGAAGGATCTACTTATTTCAGAGGATTTGCTTATTTATCCCTTTTCTCCGCCTCCCAAAAAATCACATATGAGCATCTATGTGGAAAATGGTGGCATTGAGGAGCAAATCGCCTAACTTTTATTCGGCAATTAAGGCATTAGTTATAAACCGTACAAATTATCAAGATAAGTTTTAATACAAACCCATAAGGTCGCTGATAATTATCAAATTTGTTCTTGACTTAGTATTGTAAAATATATAGAGTAGACTGATACATTTGTAAGTGTACTGTATCAGTGTAAATGAGTATTTTATTTTTTATTATGTCAGAATACATTTTGTTTGTTATATATATATATTTACAGTAAATTAATAATTTTTTCAAATAATCTTTTGATTCCGACTTTTTAAAAAGCTCGCCCCCCCTCGTAGAGTTATCACGCCCCTAGTTTGAGAAACGCTGCAATAGCGCAAAGTAACTAAGATATTTTTTCTGGTCAAAGTTCGGATACCTTTTAAACAGATTTTGTAATTCAAACTTACAATATCTGTTTGATTCTAAAATCAAACAATATTTGTTGAAAGAATCTCCCCTTGAAGATTAGTTAAAATACGTAAAGAGAACACGTTCCATACTCCTCTACTCGAAGTTCCATGTCATAAATTGCCATGTCTTTACACCTTGACAATGTAATTATAGCCCACCCCTTGGCGAAGATTTTTTTCAAGTCATGCCAAAATGGCGCCAAGGCGCGTTTTTCAAAGTCGCGTCCAGGTAAAAGGGAAAAAACATGGCGTCTTGTCTGAAGGAGCAGGAATGGAAAACATTAAAACTTTAAGATTTCATATTTAGCTTTAAAACTTACAGAACAATAATTCCATGGAAAATTTAGCTTTTCAAAAATAGAAAAGGGAGAACATTCCGAAAACAAGAATAATCGGAAGCTCGAAAGAGAAATTTCTCAAACACGTTACGAACAAATTCAGTAAAATCTACTTCTTCTAAAATTAGGAAATGAAGGACATTCTAATAAGTAAAAATTTATAGCCAATGGTCAAAAATGAAAAATTCTTTTTTTAACTTTAAAAAAATTGTCAATTAAGAACATTCCGAAAAGGAATCGAAGCTGGATGTAGAAAAACTGAAATTTTTAAGGCGTTATTAAGAACAAATTAATGATAAAATTCAACTTCTTAACGAAGGAAATTAGGAACATTCTAAAAGGAACAAATTGATGTTCCAAGGAGAAAAATTGAAACATTATGAACGAATTCCTGTATGATTTATTTTCTTAAAAAAAATATAAAACACATTCTACAATTACTCAAACGCCTTTTACCAAACAACGTACCTTTTTTTACATCATGCCGATCCTTTCCTGCTAGCGTACGTTATCTCCATCATTTGAAAAGCCCCATCTAATAATTACCACCTTTTTACAAATAATTTAAAAAGAAAATTAACTTTGCTTTCTTCTCGTAACAGTGACCGGTAATCCCAAAGCGTCGAATAAACGGTAGCGGTTTTTACCACTCATACATAGTTAGTAGGGTTGGTGAAGCTAACAAAATTAACGGAAATTACTAATTGCCGATACCTAACGGTAATAAATAACGGTCTCTTATTTTAAAGAATTAAAAGAAGGGTTGCTAGCTTGGCGAACTTATCGCCCAACTTGGCGACAAAAGAAGCACAAAAGCCGGGGGTGGGCTACATTAGGATCCAACCATTATTTTTACTATATATAACAATCTCAAGAAGAGAGCGAACTTTCAAAAGTTAAAAACATATTTACTTACCACTATGGTAGAAAATCGATTGGAGGTTATAATAAGCTGTACGTGAAATGGGTCAAATATTGAACTAGATTTTTTCCTTTTTGAAAGTAAGAATTGTTTTTCATCCTTAGCTAATTTTGCATCATTATTGTTAACTATTACATTGACTGAATTATTAATGAGCACTTCAGATCTATTAAGACAATATAACCTTAATGTTTCCAATCAATTTTTTAGATATGCGGTAGCCCAGTGGTTAAGGTATCGGATCTTGGCAGGCATGTGATGAGTTAGAGCCCAGTACCACTAAAGACCCGCCGTGTAGGGCAACAATGCACGTTAAATCTGTCGAGAGTTGAAACGTCCTCCCATGGTGTGGTGTGGTAGTTAGGAGAGGGGGTGCCACCTCAGGTGTCGTCATCGTCACTTGACCATGGTTCAAAATTACGAGGTCCGTCACCAAAACCCCTCGTGTATCTGAGCTTTGCGACGTTAATATCCACTCACTCACCAGCTAAAGTATTTTTCTTGTCACTTAGATCTGATTCAAAATTTTGACATTTATCTTAAGTTTGAGTATTGTTTGAGTGTGACTCTTTTAAGACCCGAAATTAACAGAGAAAACCCATTTTAATGAAAAAGAAGATTTTATTTCAGAATTACCAATTTTTCTCATTACAATAGATTTATTTATTCTTATAGGTTAGCTTACTCTATTTTTGCCAATAAGCTTCAAACACACTGTATCCTAATTAATAAGAATCCTGTTAGAGTTTAAATGATATTTTCAAAAAGTTGTCAGCTTCATTCCTACCAAATCATGGGAATTTTCATTTATATTAACAATAATCTTAAATGGTAAATAATAATATTTTGTAACGAAGCTTCACAGGCAAAAATACTTATGTATTTTTATAATTTTAAAATTTTTCTTAATTATTCAGTTGAGAGGATTTTATAATATTTAATGCATTTGTTGCTGCCTCCGTTTTAATTTTTTAAGTGTATGACTCATTAAAAAATTATTTATAAATCTCATGTGCATAGTATGTTAAGTGCTTTAAAAGCATTATTAAAAATACATTGCCCTTTGCTACTTATGTTTAAAACATTTTATGTTAATAATGGATCTATTAACCTTTTGCTTTCATTTAAATATTTCATATTTTGATTTTGATTTTTCCCGTACCTTGTATGAAACATATCATAAGTAATTGACTGAATTTTTGTTCAGTTATCAATAAAAGTATATGTTGAAAAATTTCTAATTATTCTAATCTGACTATTTATTAAAGAGAACTAAAAATTTTAAAAATAAGATTAGAAAAGATTTTGTACGTTAATTATAAACAATGAAGAAAAAATACTAATCAAAATTTTTATAAAACCTTAATTTATAGAAAAACACTACTATTATTACATTAACTTTAAATAACTAAATGGTATATATTTAAACTTATTCCCCACAGAAATATTAAACTTATATAATACCCTTATATATATTTTATAATTTATTTATTCAATTTAATTTAATGTTCCTTGACAGAAAATCTCGAAATAAGATCTTTGATCGTGCTAATAAGATTGGAAGAAAAATTTTACGTATTTTACATATTTTGGACACATTTATCAGATCACTTAAACATTTTAGATATTTTCTTACCAGACTAGAAAAAGTTACTTCATTTTATTACGTTGATTTAGTTATTTTCTATTCCAGAAAACAAGTATACAGAAAACTGAAGGCTCTTCTTTAAATTTTTACCTTTTCTTCTTTTTCCTTAGACGTAATCACTTTGCTTCGGGGAAAAAAGTACGGTAAATTGTTTTTTATAAACGTAAATAACTTAAAAACACTTAAAAGAAGAGCAACATTTTTTCGATGCAATGTGGAATCAGGATTTTTTTAGAAGAACCATTTTTTTGCTATCGTTCCAAACTTTTCAGAACTTCACTTTTGATTCTTTGAGATTTAAAGAAAGCTTTTCATCTCTTTTTATTTTATTTATCGAACGTTAGGAGAAATGTGCAAAGTTAGCCTGGTTGAGAGAAAGTTCTCTTATCCTATTTTTATTTTGTTATCTAGAAATTCTAAAATGCAGTTTTGAAAAGCGATTTTCCTAAGAGATTGCATGATTCTTGTGGGAAAAATAAACAAATAAACTGTATCAAGGTCTTAAAATAATATAAGAGAGTTAAGCAGAATATAATTCACACTAAAAAAGTCACTATGCACCCGTAGACAAAATCTATGGACGGATCTTCTTTTCATTGTAGATAAAATTACGCACATTAATAGAAATAAAACAGCATAATTTTTTGATGCATTGAGAAGCATGGTATGCCTAAATTTTGACGTGATAGAGTCGATGTGGAACTGGGGGTTATATTTTCAATATAGCATGTAGATTATAAAATCTCATAGCTTTTTGGTTGCAATAAAGCTTAGTAAGAAAGAATAAATGGACGATAGTGAAATTTTGAATGTTTTCAAGAAACATTTGAATGATTTAGATGGGGAAGGTTGAAGGAAAGACAACAATTAGAATCATAATAATCTCTATTTTTCTTGACTTTGGACATCACTTCAAGCAAATGGCATTTCTAGCATGAGATAACTGTGAGGCTATGTCTGCAGATCTAGCTTCGTAAATGACAGAAATATTGTCCTAACGATGAAAAAACTGTCGCATTATATATATACAGCTGGTCTAGTGGCAAATTTAATTTCATGCTGCTACACACGCTCAGATATCACAGAAAACAATTTTAAATACTTATATCAATCAAGATTATATTGCTGAAGACTCGTTATTGTGGCTCCCCAAAATGAAGCAACGTAACTATTGTTTACAATGATGTTGATAGCATCAAAATTCAGTTCTTTATCTGAACGTAGATGTCAACTTATCTTAAATAAAAGTAACAGAGCGCATCAAACCAAAAATAGCTATGAAACGCAATTATAAGGTTCTACAAATATAATGAAAAGAGTTTCATCATTGTGGAGATCAGTACATTACTCCATTAATGTCAATTTAGTTTATGAATACTAATTAACACACTGACGAAGTTCTGACATCCTTATGTTAATCTTTTCTATGTTACATTTGGGGATATATTGCGATATATTAACAATAACGCGACTTTTTTGTGTGCAAGAACTATACAAGACTGCCTAGAAAGAGAGGATATAAATCCTCCGATGTGGCCATTACGTTCACCAAATATAAATCCGGTTGAAACAGTTTGTTATACTTTACAGCGACACCTTGCTCCTCAAAATTAGCCATCAATAAACAAGAATATTCTCATAGATGCATCGAAATAGAAATGATAAAGTTTTCCTCGACTCTTCCTAGATGATATTCTAAAGTGTTGACAGATACATCAAAATTCACGAAGGGCATATCGTAAACTAAAATGCTTTGGAGATGCTTGTGGGACTTTTTTCGTAAGGTTTGTACAGCTATGTGTTGAACATGTACATTTTCCACCAACAATGAATCTTCGTATTTAGTTTAAAAATAAATTTATATATATAACTTAAGACACTTTGGCTATACCTCAACTATAAGTTGACATTTAAAAGCTTTACGTTTTTCTGCTACATGGTTGTTTTTTTTCCGTCCTTAGATTTTATCCAACGTGAGTATTGGTATTTAAAATGTATTCGGTGGACACTTTGGGGTACTCTGCGTCTTTCTAGGAGGTCAGTGAAGGTCTCTTATTTACTGTTAAGATTGCTCTCTTTAAAGAATATGAAAGGATTCGTAAAAAAATTTTAATGTGTGTAATCTTAGATTAAATTTTTAAGTTGCCGCTAAAGAAAAATTGCAAGAACATGCATTTTGATCCAGAATATCAATTCAGTTTTCTATTTTTTGCAACTATATAGCTATTGAAGTAACGTAATATTTTCAAAAAATGACAGAAACACATGTGCAAAGATTAAGAACTGAATTCATAAACGATATGACTGCATCCATCTTGATTTACTAAACCAGGGATGAGCAAAATGCAGCTCGCGAACCTCATCCGGCTCTTTGAATTGATGGCTGTGGCTCATCAGGCTTCAAGTTATATGAATTATTAAACAAATAATCGTTATAATTTCATTTTTCCTTCATAATATTCTGCTGAAATTCCTTGAATATTTCAATATTCTGAGATTACTCTATCATTTTTTTCCCTTTCAGTCAAGTGTATTGAGAATCAATGAAAATATCAAAATTAGTTTTAGTTTTAAAGCAAAAAAATCCAATGCATTGGAAAAAATGCCGACATAGGAAAACACTACTCTTGGAGATTTACAGCCACGTTTACCTATCCGTATTTTGTTCATGCTTAAGAGTTAACAAAAAGAGTGCTAAATTGCGTTGTATACACAACCAACTAAAGTTATTCTTAAATATTAGTATAAACATGAAATTCCAGAATAAACCATTTGTGATATTATTGGGATACGAGCATTTTTTTCTCAAGACGCTTCAAAGTTTAATTCCCCCTAAAAATATTGACAAGGATTGTTCAAGCATTGAGAGCCACGAAAATAAAAATATCTTCGATAATTCTTACTTTTGGAAGGAATGAAAAATGTTACTTTATGTAAAATTTTATTTAAATTTTATAAAAAACTAGCTGGTATACCCATACTTCGCACGGATTAGTTGAAAAATTAAGCAACACAGATTGAAAGATAAAGAAGTTTTTCTAATGAGTTAATTTTACGTGAGTTGCAAATTAAACAAAAAGAAGCTTTTGAAAATCTCAGCTAAAAAAAACCATATTTGTTAAATTTTAAGTCTGTAGAACTAATAGCTGATAAAAAGAATTTTTTTTGTTGATGACGTCCCGTAACTCTCTTGTGGGTCGATCTTTGACACCTTCCTAAGTTGATCTCTGCTCATCAAAAGTAACACATTATTACAAATTTTATTTAATGAACGCTTAAAATAGTGTAAACATTTTATAACTGGATGTGTAATACGTTAATATTACTTTCTCTTTTGTATTTTCCTTTTTATTAAAATTGTAATATAATATTGTAATATTTCCTTTTATTAAAATTGTAATATATATATAAATATAAATAGATAGATAGATATAGATATTAATTGGAACCCACCAATCTTGATCACGGCTGCTATCGAAGACTACCTATTCCTGCGCATGCGTTTGTATATAAAGATGTCATACATAAAGTTGGCCCGAGGGATCGAAAGTTTAAGAACCACCACACTACAGTAATAATTTTTCGTGTAAGACTAAACGGAAATTATACTATATTAACACAATACTAAAGAACCTTCTGATTTACATTATACAAATTAAATCATAGCTTCTAATAACTCATTGCAATTTGCCATTAAAAATAAAGACAGAAAAATTTATGTAAACATAGACGAGGAAACAATGTAAACATTTGTATATATGAGTGTTTGTGATCTATTATAGTGTATTTTAAAAGACTGAGAGAGAGAGAGTGTAATATATATTTCATAACATAATACATTTTGAACTGTCTCTATTAATAAATTCTTTTGAAATAACATCCTGTGATTATAATAGTCAATAGTTATGTCATTAATATGAATATATATTAAATTTCTCCATATACCCGTAAATACTGCTTTTAAAAATAAATGAACTGTAATAATTGCATAATTACCATAATTACGAAAACCGGTAATTGAATCATTACCTTAACACTTCCGCTACAGATTTCATCAATTACTTATTACTGTCCGGTATATTAATGAACATTGTTATCCATGATAGCTTAGCATGGACTTGCTTGAAGCTTAATTAAAAAGTCAGTGATTCGAGACATCCTAAATGTGACATTTTATAAAATTTCCAATAAGCAAATGCACGCTGTGAGCCGTGACGTTTTTTGTAATTTTAAATATATCCTGGAGTTGTGTTCACTGCCTTCATCACTGTTTGAAATTATACCATGAAAGATGTTAC
Organism: Trichonephila clavipes; assembly: GCA_019973935.1. Taxonomy (NCBI): domain Eukaryota; kingdom Metazoa; phylum Arthropoda; class Arachnida; order Araneae; family Nephilidae; genus Trichonephila; species Trichonephila clavipes. The sequence continues at coordinate 1,020,925 of BMAU01021331.1, read as the reverse complement.
AAACTTTAAGGGCAGATAGAGTAAACCTAGAGGAGGCATATGAATGCCCTGTGAAAACCGTTTTCCTAGCATGGTAGTGAAATACATGACACGAATAAGAGTAGAAAACATGTTGATTATCCTTAGTACAGCTAAAAATTAAGAAAAAAGAACATTAAGGGGCGTTGGAAAGCTAAAATCTTTTTTTTTTTGAAAATTTGATATTTTTATTCTTTCAAGTTGTATAGATTTTAACCTTTCTAAAAATACCTTACTTTACGCTCTAGGGTAATTAAAAGCCCTTAAAACCTATTTTTAAATAATCGATGAAACTGGGCCATGGCCATTTAAATGGCAAAAAATGTAAACAAAGTACTTCGTTTTTGATTAAAAGTTTAACGTCTGACATATACCTAAACATGCATCTTTTATTGTAAATTGTGAGCCTTTTATTTTTTTTATTTCCAAGCCGATTAGATGTTTCACTGTATACATTAAAATCTAAAGAGTGTTTTTTTCCAGGAATAGAAGTTTAAATTGGCATTACTTTCCAAGATGGCGACCGATTTAACAGCTGTCAAGTGATTTATTCTCAGTTTGGTTTGGCAATTCATCAAAACGATCATCAAGCAAGGCGTAGATTCGTTGAATGGGCCCAAAACGAGATTGCCGTTGTTCCCGATTTTCATAAGCGAATTTTGTTTAGCGATGAAGCGCACTTCTGGTTGAATGGCTACGTCAACAAACAAAACTGCCGCATTTGGAGTGAAGCTAATCCACAAGTGTATGTCGAAACACCGTTACATCCAGAAAAACTGACTGCTTGGTGCGGCGCTTTATGGGCTGGTGGAATTATTGTCCGTACTTCTTCAAAAACGATGAAGGCCATAACGTTACAGTCAATGGTGATCGGTATAGAGCCATGATTACTAGCTTTTTCATTCCTGAATTGAACAATCATGATGTCCAGGAGCTGTGGTTCCAACAAGACGGCGCAACATGTCACACGGCTCGTGCCACAATCGATTTATTGAAAGACACGTTTGGTGACCGCCTAATTTCACGTTTTGGACCTGTGAATTGGCCTCCAAGATCTTGTGATTTAACACCGCTGGACTATTTTCTGTGGGGCTATGTAAAGTCATTGGTCTATGTGGATAAGCCACAAACGCTTGACCATTTGGAAGACAACATTCGCCGTGTTATTGCCGATATACGGCCACAAATGTTGGAAAAAGTCATCGAAAATAGGACGTCCAGATTGGACTACATCCGAGCCAGCTGTGGCAGTCATATGCCAGAAATCATATTTAAAATATAATGCCACAAGATTACTTTCGAATAAAAAAAAATTCATGTCAATCGAATAATACATCGTTGTTTTATTGCAATTTAAAGTTCTATACCTCTAAAAAAACATCCTTTATTTATCTCGAAATGTAAATTTTAAAGTTCGATGTACTATTTCTCAAAATCTGTTATATGTACATGTTTCAAATTTTTCATACAATTAAAATACACCTTTTTCATAATACTGAAACGAGCTTTTATTTAATTTTTAATTTTTACATAATTTATAAAATATTTTATCAAACATAGTAAAATTTGACCCATTTTTCACATAAAAAAATTGTAAAAAATATATTTTTGAGTTTTTTACAAATTTTTTTAAATATATCATAAACAATTCACATACCCGTGAACAGTAGTTTCTCAGAAAAGGTACATCAAACATCAAAATTTATGTTTTGAGATAAATTGATTTTAATGTATACAGTGGGACTTCTAATTGGCTAGGGGGAAAAAAAGGAAAGGCTCAATTTAGAATAAAAGATGCATGTTTTTGTTTATATCAGACCTTCCCTTTTTAAACAAAAACGAAGTACTCTGTTTACATTTTTCGCTATTTAAATGGACCTGGCCCAGTTTCAACGATGAATTAAAAATAGGTTTTAAAAACTTTTAATTACCCTAGAAGTTACATTAAAGTAATTTTAGAAAGGTAAAAATCTATACAGTTTGAAAATGTAAAAATCTCGAATTGTCAAAAAAATAAGATTTTAGCATTCCAACACTCTTAAAGAGACAATAGAAGTATATGTCAGGGCAATTGGCGTATATGTCACTAGTATGCAGGATCCATTAGACGGTCATATGGGAAATCCCGACCTAATGAATATATCCCGTATACTGATACCAATATTGTTCTGTACCAGATCCAGAACAATCTCCTCGTTGTTTGGCATTTTTTCACTTCGTTCATGTTCCTGTACGTCAGCATTTCTTAAACTATGGAGCTCCCCCCTAGAGGGGTGTGATAACCCTAGATGGGGGGCCTCAAGCATATCGAAAAGTCGAAAACAAAAGACTGTTTTTAAAAAGTATTAATTTACTGAAAGGAAGCAAAACAAAATACATTCTGACGTAATAAAAAAAACAAAGGTACTTATTTATATTTATATATACTGAAGAGCCAAAAAAAACTGGTACATGCATGCGTTTGCAAATAAAAGGATATGGAACCAATCAGAGTACGGCATTGGGTCGACAAAGCATATACAAGACAACGAGTGTCTGGCACAGTTGTTAGAATGGTTACTACTGCTACAAATGCAGGTTATCAAGATTTAAGGGAGTTTGAACGTGGTGTTATAGTCAGCGCAAGAGAGATGGGACATAGCATCTCCGAGGAAGCGATGAAATTTTGGTTTTCATGTACAACCATGAATATCGGGAATCCAGTAAAATATCAAATATACGACATTGCTGCACCCGAAAAATGATCATACAAGAACGGGACCAACGACAACTGACGAGAATCATTAAGCGTGACCGACATGTAGCTCTTCTATAAATTGCTGCAGATTTTAAAGCTTGGCCATCAACAAGTGTCACTATGTGAACCATTCAATAAAACCTCATCGATATGGGCTTTCTGAGCCAAAGGTTCACTTGTGTACCCTTGTTGACTGCATGATACAAAGCTTTACGCCTCGCCTGGGCCCTTCAACACCGACATTAGACTGTTGATGACAGGAAACACATTGCCTGGTCTGACGAGTCTCGTTTCCAATTGAATCGAGCTGATGGAAGTGTATGGGTATGGAGACAATTTCATAAATCCAGGGATCCTACATGTCAACAGGGGACTGTTCAAGCTGGTGGAGGCTCTGTGATGGTATGGAGCGTATGCGGTTGGCATGATATGAGACCCTTGATACGTCTAGATACGACTCTGATAGATGACAAGTACGTAAGCATCCTGTTTGATTACCTGCACCCATTCATATCCATTGTGCATTCTAACGGATTTGGGGAATTTCAGCAAGACAATGCAACACCCTACACGTCCAGAATTGCTACAGAGTGACTCCAGGAGCACTCTTCTGAATTTAGACACTTTTGTGACACCCAAAATCTCCTGATATGAACATTATTGAATATATCTGGGATGCCTTGCAACGCGCTGTTCAGAAGAGATCTCCACCTCTCTTACTCCTATTGATGTATGGAAAACCCTGCAGGATTCATGGTATCAATTAAATCCAACACTACTTCAGACATTAATCGAATCCCTGCCATGCCGTGTTGCGGCACTTCTGCGTGCTCGTGGGCGCCCTACATGATATTAAGTACTGGTACATGAAAGCAGGTGTACCAGTTGTTTTCACTCTTCAGTGTAATACACTTATAAATGTATCAGTACTGCACAACGTATTTGTTAATTAATTCAACTAAACTAAATTAAGAACAAGTTTAATAATTACCAGTAACTCCATGGGCTTGTTATGTACAATATTATATAGAAAATTTAGTACTTAGTTGATAATTTGTGCGATTTATATGAATAAAGTCGTATTGAAGCTTTTGCCTCAAAGTATACAATTATTAAATTTAATACATTGTTATTTTATGGGGAGGGGCGTGAAGAAAATTATAATTAAAAATTGGGTCGCAAACATTGAAAGTTTGAGAAGCACTTCTGTATGCATATAATGAAAGATACGCTGTCGGGCAATCTATTGCAAGCGTGCAAAGAAGGAGTAGCTAGTAGCTTGCCTCTGGGGTATCACTGAGCGTACAACCGCTGTCTAAGAGCATCATCTGTCACTTAAGCCAACTAAATACTTTCCAGCATTTTTGGTGTACTATGAATGAATAATAAACATATCCTGTCTTTCTTGTATTTAGTGTTGTCACTAACAAGTTAAGAAAACCTTTCCGACAATGCATTTTCCCATGTTATTTCCCATCAACTAGGTGTACTCTATCTTCTCTGAAAGTTTATAATCGTAGAGCTGATTCAGCCTGCATATTGAGTAAAAAAAATTAAATACATGAATTAGAATTTCATGTAATGCGTTTTGCTTATTGCTATAGTTTCTTCAAATTTTAACTAAATTGTTCCCATTTAAATGAATTTAAATTGTTGTATAGAGCTTACTGATTAGTTTCATTCATAGTTTTGAATCATAGGTACAAAGAAAATATGTTTAGAATTTTCCTTTTTTAACTCTTATTTGGAAATAAACTCGGGAGAAAAAATTTTCTAACCTTGGAAATAGACTATTTTTTATTAGTCTTTTTTCAGTCATAGTTTTATTTTAATGCTATAATTGCCTCTAAAATTCTATTAAAATCCTTTGCTGTCCATCTAAATCACGATATCATGAAGAATACGCGATACACAAAATCTGTATTTACTGGATAAATAATACAGGTCCTGGAAGAGTTTTCTCCTGAATATATATCAAGAGAAAAGCTTAACAGAACTGTACTGTTCTACTTGAGGTACATGAAAAAATCCTTATATAGCTAACTGTATAACAGTCATTAACTGCCTAGTATTAAAAGAAAGGGGTACACACACACATTAATATTGAAAGAAATAGGTCTTGCATGTTCTCTTGCAATGTATCAGTACATGCTACTTTTCAAATGTTTTTTCAAAGTCCACCAGCAATATATACGAGGGAAATCCAAAAAGAGTAGATGAACTTTTGCAATTTTTTTCCCAAGGTTTGAATACAGCACTAGTATCCAACTCTGAGTGAGGCGTAGTTGGCAATATTTCTGCACAATGTGTCACTCATCTTTCCTCGTAGTCGTTGAGGTGTAGAAAACCTTTCAATAGGTCATCTCCATTGTCGATCGGCACTGAAAAGGAAAGAAGGGCAGTAATTCTATTTGTTTGCGGAAGGTGTGAAACCTACGCTAGATACTAACCATCCCTTCCATCACTACTCTATCAACGACGACGACTTTCAGTTGTTCAGGTCGATAGACTGCCCAATCTTTCGTCGTTACACAAAGAAGTTCTGCCCTGTTTGAAACGCTCTATCCATTCGTAGATCACGATAAACAGCTGTCACCTTACTGCGCTTGCATGCGACGAATAATTTCCGCAGGTTTCACACCTTCCGAAAACAAAAAGCGAATCACTGTCCTCCTTTCCACCTTGGTGCAGAGCGATAATGGAGCTGCCATGTTGAATGGTCTGCTACACCCCAATGACTATGATGATAGACGAGTGATGCATTGTATAGAAGTGTTGATGGATACCTTTCATTCAGCGCTGGATACTAGCGCAATTTCCAAACCTTGAAAAGAAACATTGCGTATTTCGCTTTACTTTTTGACTTACTCTCGCATGTTACCAATCGTTGTAAAGTTTTGCTAAATTAAGGTTACTTACTAATGAGCACCTTATAATTTAATTATTTTTCAGTTTTTATTGGGTAAAGTACTAAATAATGACCCATTTCCCGTTATTTATGAGACATGTATGTGTTTTCATTTTAGATCTGTTTTGTAAAACCCTTTGTATTTTTACTTCTGTTAATTACAGAAATAAACAAACACAGGTTTAGAAAGATTATTAAATAAATTAAAAAACTAAAAGAAAATTGTGAATTTCAATCAAAAACTGCTTTGGAAACCTAGGACTTCTAAATTGGATATTTAAACGTTAATTTTGTTTCAAAAGTTGTATTCATACATGTATTTTTCTTGGTAAGGACATATCTTTGATCTTTAAATATAATCATATTTCAAACAATGAAATAAAATTTGTATAGCAATCAAAATGGAAAAAAAGGATAAAATATTTATTACTGTAAATATTTATTAAATCTAAATTTTCTTATTTATTTAAAGTTAGATGTAAATCAGTTTATCACAATTTCTATACTATTAAACTTTGAAATTTATGGTGTTGAAAGAAAACGTAGAATACGATGCCATTTAAGCATTTTCAAAGAATAGTGTTCTTATTTAAGCTTATATATTTTTCAGTTGAAATATTTTGAAGATATCGCTCAAAAATATTTCGCTCCATAAGACAAATATCATATAGGAGCCAGAGAGCACTGATTTATTATATCCTAATATTAAAATATTTCCACTGTCTGAAATGGAAAGATTTTCAGCAGGAAATAATCTTACTTGTTTAAGTAGGAAAGTTCGATATCATCTTCATTGCACTCAGCCGGCTGCGATGTAAACTTTTCTAAGAACGAATCTGGTCTTTGCTGAACAGTTCCTTTTTTTCTAGCATTACCAGTAATAATCAAAGCGTTCTAGAAAGAAAATGAAATGCACAAAAATGTTTACTCCTAGCAAAACCAAATGTGTTTTAATATATTCAGTGTTTTAAAAAAATAAAGGATTCTTAAGAGAATCATTTATACATTTTTATAGTAATTGAATTCAATAATGAGAGATATATACGAAGTATTATATAATCTGTCCTTTACATATTTAAATTACATGAGCGCTTATATTGCGCAAAAGAAAAAAAAGCTCAATAAACCTCAAAAATATTGGTTATCTTATACATCATTATAAAAAAATTATATTTGCTTTTAAAGTACAAATTTATTCAAGAAGTATATTCAGTACTTACGTACTATCACGCCACTTTGGCAACTTTATATGAAACCCAGCACATGGTTGCCGATTTGGCGAGTTGTGAAAATTAGCATGGTTACGATAGAGTATGTAAGTATATACCGTATATTCTAATTATTTTTATTACACTTAAACAATAATCTTTTTAAAATTATTATTCCTCAAGTCACGTACAAATGGGCTTAATTTACTTAATTGCTTTTCAATAAAAAGATAGAAGATTATCTATGTAATTAAAATATAACTGTGTTAGAATCAGTATATAACAACTAATTTTCGTATTATAATTATCGTTTTATTGTAATGTGTATTACTTTGTTTATTATGCGTTATTTTTCTCTTTAATTATTAGAGTTATCTTCATTAAGTACAGCGATATTTCAGATACATTTTTGATGAAAATATTTTTATTTTATCTTTCGAGATCCTCTTTTTAAATTCACAAATGTAATATAAACAAAAATCAAAGTACTTCAGTAAATCAACTCTCTATTTTGTTTTTGACAGAGTTGAAGTCTGAAGATCTGATTCACCAATCCAACCTTTCAATATCTTCTCCACTTTCTAGAATTGTATCGACTAGATGAACCTTATGTCGTCAATGAAATTCGAAACAGGACCAAATGCTTTTCTGAAGAAGTAATCATATCCCTCCAAGATTTCATTTCTATATCTCACTGCAATCCCAGAGTCTCTGTCAACGACATTGATTTATGTGCGCCCATTCAACACGATGCCTGTCCGGACCATAAAGCTTTTTTTCATACTGGTTTTCTTCTTGGGTGATTGAAGATATGTAACAGGTTTTTGATTCCTTCCATATGAAGGTATATCGGAAATCAGTGATTATATATATGCTGAGTCGTAAAAGAATCGAATAGTCTCTCATTGATCACTGTACCTAGGCCGATATTTTTCTACATTGTACGAGTAGACTAATCTATCAACGGAAGTTGGCGGGTGGAATTTACAAATCTTTTTGAAAACAGACATTTTCCTTGCAGCTTTCTTTAAATAGTAACCAATTATAATTGGATTGCCTATGATTGAAAAACAAAGTGAAAAACATCTTGTTTAAGTACTAAGCCACTGTTTTACCTTATTTAACTAGAGAAATGGAATATTACTTTATGAATAATATTTGTATCGGTCATACATCTCAGAAAAATAGCTGTCGAAGTTTTGACTTTTAAGCCAGAGCCCACATTAAATAAGCAAATTTTTTTTTCTAAATTCAGAGGCTTCAAGCTCTGTATATCAGTTTTTCTCATTACTGTCATTTTTAAAAAAGCATGAATTGGCTGACTAGACAAATTATAAGTATTCCCCTACCATGGATAAATTGAACATCATATTATAACCTCTTAATATCTTATTAATAAAACTTGCTTCAAATAGAATACTGTTTAACAAAGAACATGCTATGAAAAAATATTTTAAAAAGATTTAAATAAGAGGACCCTGCAGTGCGCCTGCTAAAATCCGTTATAGTTCCAATAGTTTATGAACGACGAGAGCTAAGTTATCATGAGCTACACTAAACAAACCACTAACAGCGCTTCCTGGGGGATAATTTTGCAGTTAGCGTTCTAATCTCAAAAACAGCAGAGGATACATGACAAAAGGTCACTTACTAAGTTGTTCAGCGTCATCAATTTAGTAAAAGGATACACCTTCCGTGAAGTAATATTAAAAATAAAAGGCGTAAATGCATGTTATTCAGATCGTAACTGCCAAAATTGGAAAGCAACATAACGCGAAAAAATAGAGAAAATACCACTTTCGTGATGTTATGATTGCTGCAACTTTAATATGAGCCGCTTGGAGGTTAAGTCAACATTTCTTGCCGACATCATATGGACGAATAAGAGATGCTTTGATGCACGAGATAAACAGAACATCCTGAATAACACTAGATCAGGCATGCCCAAACCGCGACCCATTTGGAGAATTTTTGTGTCCCAATTGAAGTTTATGTCCAAATTATTTTAGACATTTGGACTATACAGACAGTTGAATCGAAAATATCGTGTTTTGACCCACCCCCAAGTCTCCCCGTGCAGTTTTTACCAATAATTTTTTCCATCATTTGACTTTCAAGCAATTGCAATAACAGGTGTTGATGGATGAAGGAAAGCAGATGAGCTTGGGTGTGTTATTCCTCTTTCAACGAGAACTTCGTTGAAAGTGAGTAGTGTATTTAGTTCTATTTGTCAGAGAAATAATTTATGTCTATATTTTTAACTTCAGATTAGTAGTCTTTTTCTTGTTTTATTTGGCAATGAAAGAATCCGATGATGGATTTAATGAGTTGCCTCAGGACTGTCAGACCAGCTAGTAGAAACGTAAGATAATTACGGCAACAGAATAAAAATGCTTAATATTTTAACCTTCTGAAATTATGTAACTTTTCCCTTTTATGATATATATTCAATCACGGTGCAATAATTAATATCATACAATAAGAAACGAAAAATTTGGCTATCGGGCAGAAAAAAAACTTTTTTTGACAAAAAGTGTAATAATTACAAAGCTGTTGTTATTTACTTAATTGCTTTTTTGCATTTGAAATAAAAATTTTGAAAATCTATATCAATTTTATACAAACATACTGTAACACAAGTATAAAATGTGAAGATGTTACGCACATAGTTGTTATACTACGTAACCTCAAATGGCAGCATAAATCTACTGTAGATAAGAACCTTGTAGGTTAAGAGATATTCTTCCACCAACAAGTGCAATCGGTCGACTTTCAACTTTGTTGTGGTTGTGATCCAGTAAAAGGTAAACTTGCTGTTTTTTGATCATATCAATAACTATTGAATAAATTTCTATATATATTATATACACTCTGTCGCAAAAAAATATATGCACCCAGAAGAAATTGAGCTACATTCACGAAATTTGGTATGCATGTAGTGTATATGAAAATAAACAAATGATTAAAAATTCAGAACAAAATATCATTTTATTAAGCGGTTACAGCTTGCAAAAGGTTAAAAATCAGTAAGTAGTAAAGCCACCTCTGGCAGCTATACAAGCCGAAATTCGGCGTGGCATCGATTCAATTAGATCACTTATGACCCCCTGTGGAAGATCCTGCCATAGTCTTTGCATCTGCGCAGTTAATTCTCCTGTATCTCGGGACGGCTGCAGTTGCCTTCCCAGCGCGTCCAAACATGCTCTATTGGCGAAAGATCTGGTGACCTGGCAGGCCATGGTAGGACGTCATATCCTTGAAGACATTGTTGGGAGAGTCGCGCAGTATGTGGACGAGCATTATCCTGTTGATAAATGGCACCTGGGCGACTTGATAGCATGGGTAGCACAATCGGCGTTAAAATATCGTCCACGTAACTGCGAGCTATCAAAGTGCCTTGAAGGACCACTAAAGATGATCGTGTGTCCCAAGAAATTGCTCCCCACACTGTCACACCTTGTGAAATTGCTGTATGCCGCTCGACAATAAATGCCGGATCGGACCGCTGGCCGGTGCGCCTCCAGACACGTGTGCGGTGGTCATCATCACTGAGACTGAATCGGGATTCATCACTGAAGATGACACGTCTCCAGTCTGTCACACTCCAAGTTGCCCGAGGTCGGCAAAAATCCAGTCGACACTGCCTATGATGTGGGGTCAGTGGTAAGCGTCTTAGCGGACGTCGGCTCCTCAAGCCAACTTCGGTCAGTCGTCTCTTTATGGTTTCTCTTGATGGCACTGGATGTCTGGAAGGAGGTAAGTGGCGTTGAATCGATGCTAGCGACGTTGTTGGTGCCGAAGTGGCCATTCTTCTGATTGCACGATCCTCGCGATCATTTGTGTTCCTGGGACGTCCTGACCCTCTGCGACGGTACACTCTACCTTCTGTGATCCACTGTTGCCAACACCGAGCAACTACCATATCGCTCCGACCGAGGTGGCGGCCGATACGTCTATTCGACCAACCTGCTTCTCTGAGGCCTATTATACGGCCCCTATCAAAGTCCGTCAGCTGCTCGTACTGCCGCCGGTTACGTCTTAGAGGCATCCTAAGTCTCAATATCGTCTATCAAAGTCATCAGATTCGTTTGGATAGCCGTACGGCGCTCGTACTCATGCTTTTAAACTCTCCCATTTGCGCAACTAATATGCGCATAGCACACTTAGCCTTGTCTCATTGGCTTCGAAATTTTAATCATTTGCATATCTCTTACCAGACTACATTCTTGCCGAGTTTCGTGATTGTAGCTTGATTTCTTCTGGGTGCATACATTTTTTTGCGACAGAGTGTATTTATCTCAAGTAAAATACAAAAACAAGTGTTACATGAATTGTAAGGTAATAAAATATTTTAAATGTTGTACGATAATAAAATATTTTGAATAATTTGTTTTATTTTGATATGTGCGGCCCACCTCAATTTAGTAACCACCGATTTGGGTTGGGCACCCCTGCACTAGATGCTCTATCGAAGTTCGAAATCAAGTTCAGTGGATGTCAAGTAAATGTCTGGGGAGGGGGGATTATCAAAAGCAGACTGACGGGCTCGGTATTTTACGAGGGCATGTTAATGTGATTCCGTTACTTGTCACTACTAAAGGATGTACTATCTGACTTTCTAGAGAATTTGCCATTGAGCGACCTCAAAAATTTGTGGTTCCAACATGCTCGTTGTAACAAGATAATACGTGTCACACAGTACATTCGAGACACATTCCAGCAACAAGTCATAAGATATAGTGGTAGTGTTGAATGGCGTGCACGGTTACTAGATTTGAATCCGTTGGACTTTTTCTGACTAATTGCAAGAATTTCGAAAGTGTATTATGTATGCTTGTGCCAGTGATCACGTGTCCCGTGATATTTTGAAAGAAGGGCAGCGGAATATGCAAACCTGTGCCCAGATGTGTATTGTAGCTGAAAAACGCCATTTTGAAAGTAACAGATAGATGAGCCTCATTTCCGGAAAGTGCAGTTTCATTCAACGTGATTAAATGTATGTGCTCCTTTGTGCTTTTTATTTGTATCATTTTTATGCACAAGATGCTTTTTTGAAAAAACTAATGATGCTGAACTACTTTTTAATTGATTTTTTTCATGTATCTCGTGCTGGTTTTGAGATAAGGATACTCTTACAATTTTCGCCGTAAGCAATTGTTTTTGTTTAGCACATGTGACAGCTTTACTATACATAGACCCCACTTTTAAGACTATAGCTCTTGCTGTTTATAAACTATTGGGGGTGTCAATGGACTTCAGCGAGCACTTTGTATAATTGGTGATCTCTAAAATATGATTGAAAAACAAATCTTTATTTATATGAGAAAAATCACGTAAAAAGTTGTAATAACATTTAATATATTTTGGAATCTATAATAATTTTTTAAAGATTTCCTTCAAAATAACGTGTTTAAACAAAATTCTAGGGTTTACACTTATATTGATTCAACTCATTTGGCTTCATGGCCAGTATTTTTGATTTCCGCTGAAGGCAAAAGTGTATGTATATTAACACAGAACTAGTGATAAGGAGGTGAAAGATTATTACCCTGACAGAGTTGACTAAGGCACTGAACCTCGATCGACCATGGTGGCTTCCATCTGTCGACTGCTGTTCTATGCGGACTATCTCCGAACAAAGGCTCTGGCTACGTGTCGAGGAAGGTGACAAGGGTGACACACCATTCTCTAGGATCTGCATCTGATGGCAGTTCCCAGCCCCCTCGGCCATCATCAGCGACTTTTCCCTGGACTGCCAATAACATGGTTTTGGATGACGCACCTTTTGGTATGCTGCATCGGTCTATCGGAGTCTATAATTACTTCATTCTAAATGACTGTGTATATCTATGAAATAAAAGACGATGCTATAGTTTTTAATGAGAAATTCATTCATAGAATAATTTTTGTGAACATATATGTATGTAAAATGATGTAATATATTTATATTTAAATGATGCATCAGATATATTAAAAAGTAGTGTACATCTATATACTAATCTGATACTGTATTTGTATAAGGAACTGCTGAAAATAACACAGAATTTTACGTTTAAATTTGTAGCTTAGTTTTAAGACCCTGTAAAAGAACCACCAAAAACTCAAAAGTTAACTATCCATCCCAAATACCTTATTTATTTTCAATTCTTATAACTACAAAGAAAAATAATTAACACCAGATTCCCCAAGGAAGTCATTTTGAGTGCTCTTTAATCTCAATTAGAAAAACGATTACATATATAGTGCACAATTTCTTAAAATTTCTTAGAATATATTTTTTTTCCAAGAGAAGTAATTCTTTTATTGTTAATATTTACTAATTAACTTGTTATATGACTGTAAACAATATAAAAAATATTAAAAGTTAATTTTTTTAAACAAACTTCTTTACCCATTAATCATTCTTTCACAATGCAGTCATTTGCACTGCTTTCAGGCAATATAGGTATATATTAAGTTTCATTCTTTCTAGTGTTAAAACAAATATAATTCCTGGAGCATATTGATTTAGCAACTGTTTTATTGTTTTTATGACAACTGTTTTTCTTATTTTA